>JAOYMU010000010.1:37766243-37779712 GCA_025802295.1 Psammodynastes pulverulentus
GCAGCGCACTGGATTCCTATTAGTGGTCCGCGGGATTTAAAATTATGAATTTGGTGGTCCCTGAGGTCTGAAAGGTTAGAGACCCCTGCTCTAAACTATACAAATTTGTACGAGGAGTGTTTCCGCTCTTAAATAAAGGTGACACCGAAAAGAACAAGCAAAATTTCAAATTTAACCCCAAGAATCCAGATCCAACTAAAGCTGAAGATATTAAATGTGAAATGCACAGGCATTAAAATTTATATTGCCTGCATTTATTCTACTCAGAGCCTTGGTGGCGCAGAGGTTAAAGAGCGCAGTAATTGCTGGCTCCTTCTGCTTAGAGCCATCTGCTTGCAATTTGGCAGATTGAATCTCCCCAGCCTCAAGGTTAACTCAGCCTTCTGTCCTTCCGTGGTGGGTACAATGAGGACCCAGATTGTGGGGCAATAGGCTGACTCTGTAAACAGCTTAGAGAGGGCTGTAAAAAGCACTATAAAGCAGTATATGTGCTATTGCTACTCTGCCAGCCGCAGGGAAAAGGCTAAGAAACAAACAACATATCAAATGTTAACCTTCTGATGAAGCTTAAATTTAAAATGTTAACACCCAAATCCCAGAAATTTAAGATTTAATCAGAAGTCCATCATACCGGTTTGTTGTCTGCTATCCAGCACTTGCAATAATCGCAGAATTTCTTGGGTTGAGATTTCCAGTAATCAGCCCTGGAAAAAAAAAGATATTGGAAAGAAAACAGTAGGACTTTTACAAAAATAAGAAACATCGAAAACTGACGGCAGAATAAATTCTAATGGTCGGTCCATCGAGTTTATTTGCCCTTTTGAGTTTATCTGTTTTTTCTTTTCTTTTCAATTAAATAAACATTCAAACAGGTATAATTTTTGTGAGGGACGTGTATTTATCCCAACCATGTTTAAACTGAGTTTCTGATGATTGACCCGCTATCTCCACCGGAAGTTGGTTCCACTGCTTTTTCTGTAAAGCCATACTTTCTAAAATGACTTCTGAACTTCCTTCCGGTCCGTTTGAGGTTACGTCCCCGTAGTCCTTGATTTTTGCTTAATATTGAAAATGCTGCACTTTTTAGTTTGGGCAAGAGGTAATAAAAGCCAGTTTTCTAACAGCAATTTATTCTAGTAACCTGGTTTTATCTTCTGGAATTAGACATAATTAAACTGTGTGATTTTTCTGCTAAATATCAGAATGAAATTTCCCATCAGTCCAGGATCTTAACCTAATTAAGAATAAATGTAGATATATATAAGGGGTCAGCAACCTTAAACACTCAAAGAACCATAAAGGTCCTAACCAGAAGCTCCTCGTTCAATTCTGGAGCCAACCGGAATAAAGTTTCATCCCACCATAGAGTCTCATCCTAGCGCAGCGTCCTTTTTCCTCTATCAATTTCCCTATCAATTGTGGAGCCAACTGATGACAGGAAGCCTCAGCAGAGGGATGAGAGAGCCACATGTGGTTCCAAAGCCATGGGTTGCTGACCCCTGATATATATGATTGCATATTATTCAGATTACATAGTATTTCCTTGTAATCATAGCTATACCTATATGTCAGAGAAACCAAGGCTTATAAACTTCCTGGAGTCTTCCTTATTTTTCTTTCTGTCTCATGCAATATTATTGTAAAGGTGCAATCTTAATATAAATAATTTTTTTAAAAAAATAAGTGGTGATTATGAGAAATTCACAGTATAATACCTTCTGCTCAGACAACCTTGGCTCCTGAAGCATGGAACAAGAGGACTGATCATAACCCCTTTTTCAGAACTTCATTATTAATTTAACTGTATGATACTCAAGATAAAGCAGAAATGGGATATTCTCTGATTAGTCTTAATGTGTCAAAGTACTAAATGTGATGTAAAATAAAGAGCAATATTAATCAATTTATTTTTAAGAAATATTGCAATCACTGAATGTCTATGGAGATTCTCAGTCATCCAGGTCATGGTTGTCCCAAAGGTGCTTTTTCAAGAGACAACTGGACTTTCTGTTTTTTTCTTTGAAGACGTTTTGCTTCTCATCCAAGAAGCTTCTTCAGAGCTAAAGAAGCTTCTTGAAGGAGAAGAAAAAAAAGTCTTCAAAGAAAACCCAGAAAGTCCAGTTGCCTCTTCAAAAAGCACCTTTGAAACATTGACTTTACATTTAACAAAGGTAATTCTATTAGATTGGCATAAAATGTTAACTTTGTGTTCATTTTAATAAGATTTTTGAATCTTGTTGGAATATCATGACTTATCTTTCTTGTTGAAGACCTAAGTGACATATTTTAACCTGTTTTTAATGTAATTGCATTGAATCTGCTTTCAGCATAGTTAAATGTGATTTTGCCATTCTCACAATATTTTTCTTTTTCTCGAGCAGACTTGGCTTTGTTTTCATCTTAAACACTGATGAAGTGGTTGATGGGAATGAGGACGCAGGAGTTGCCTTGTGGAGAGCTTTTAACTTTATTGCGGATGAAGTGGATATCCCTCATGCTTTTGTCTCCTTACTTTATGTTAGTGTTTGTAAGAAGATTAAAATATTGCTTTATTTAAGGTTAGCTTTACTTTCTTTGAGATCCAAAATAGCCATAGGATAGCATTAAAAACTTGTGTGACTCTGGGCAGTTCGCAAATAATCATTCACAGGCAGGAAGTGTCATAAATTTAAGGTGTATAAAGAATACCTTAAAGATAAAAAGCAAAGCAAATTCAAATCCAGTGGGCATGAAATTATGACATATCTTTCTATATTCCATGTTAGAGCAAAACATGAAACTTAACGAAGAGAGAAGCTAATCCTGGCAGAAGTGAATGGGGTATCTATATTAGGCATACTTAGATAATATTTAAATGCTCCCAAAGCTGCTAGCATTTACTGTATATATCCTTTGTATAAACCCGAGTTCTAGTTTCTTTTATAAGGTCCAGGCATGTAGCCCACCTAAATATTCAGGGAGAAATAAGGAAGGAAGGAAGTGGGATAGGCTGGATTTGATCTTTTAAAGGTAATATCAAATTTAAGAAGGGTTGTGAAATTATAGGAAGAAGACACTCCATAGACCTTCCATTGAGTAATTGTGCAGTTCTAAAGGAATTTCCAAAAAAGCGATTTAAAATGAGAATCTCATGATGGTTTAAGATTTGAGATTGTCCACTAAAATTCACTTGCAATAGATTCAGGGCCAACAAAACAAAATACTATGTGTAATAAATTATTACCATATATTTGCTATCATATGATGTAATAATATTCACTATTTGAGATGGCTTAAATGGACATAGTTGGCTATTCAGGCTATCAGTCTTTTAACAATAATTTTAAGTAGCTGAGTGTTGACAGGATTGGAATCAAAATGAGAACAGTAGAAACCAACATTTTGACATTCATGGTGACCACTTGAGAAGCACAAGATTAAAAAAAAACTCCTTAAAAAAGGAGATAACGCCTTCAAAGCAGAAAAACCTATATGAGATGTCATCTGGATGTGGAAAAATAGTAGGGAGGGAAGAGAGTTAACCAGTGTGAGTGTTTTTTCTGGAGGAGGCTGACTAGGTACCATCCTAAATAAGATTGCTTTTCTAAGGAGGACTAAAGATATTACAATAACATTTGTTAGATATTCCATTGGTTAGTAATTGCTATGATTCCTTAAGATATGAGTTCAACAGTTATAAGCTACTGCATTCCCAATCCAAAACACTAGTTTGTTTATGATTTGCCTTCTATTCTGCCTATGAGCTTCCTAGAAGCCTCTGGCACATCATCAAGATAAAATCTTGTCTACATCAAAGGGATCTTTATCATCAAGTAATTCATTTAAATCTTCATAAATTCTAAAAGGACTGTTTGGGGGACATGGAATGCAGAACAGAACAGTAAGCAAATGAATTTTAGAGAAACAGATGTTATTTAATTGAGTAATATTATCCCAGGATGGGTGTGCTGGCTGAACTAGATATTTAGTAGGAATGAGAGCTGTCCCCTTAAGGGAATGCTTCATGGGAAATGTAGTTTATGTCACATGGTCACATCTGTACTTCTGATTGACCATTGGGTTAGTCTCCAGAAGGGAGGGGCCAGTAGGAATTCCTCCATGGGGCAGATGTGTATTCTGCTCCGGAACAGTCTTGCAATTTTGGGATAAAAGGAGAATAAAGATTCACCTCCTTTTTTTACACTATCAAGAGGCATATATTGAACATTAGAAGGACTTCTGCATAAATGTGAGTTTGCATAGACTTTTGATTTATGTTATGAGGATGCCTAGTGGACTATAAATATGATTTGCATGGAAGCCTTTTGTAGTGTTTAGCTATCTGTGGAAAAGTCCGGATCTCAAGACTTGGAAACAGAAAAACGGGAACTGAAGATATTTGAAATTTAAAACAAAAATTCTATTCATTTCAGATAAAATGGAAGCAATGGACTAAAATATTAAATACGAGGTTCCTAATTTTAGACATCTTGAAGCCATCTTAGAAGACAATATACAAATAAATAAAATTGTATGCCAGTAATTAGAAATGCCTTCATTTCTACTTTAATCTGCAATGCTAAATTTAGAACTGTTAGATTGTACACCCACGTTTTAACTTACATACATTTTTGACTTGCACAGATTTTTTCACATGCTGTGAAAGTTTTAATATGGCTACATATTTAGAAATGTACTAAATTTTTTTGGCTCTGGTTAAATGTAAATGGTTGGTTGCTGGACTCATTTCATGGCTGCTATGGAAAATAAATACTAGTTTAATATGTGCATTGTATTTTTCCTTTTCCTTAGAGAGTACAGAAATGAAGAGTGAAAATGCATTGAAGTATAGTTGGTTGAAGACATTACAGGTAGTCCTCAACTTACAACAGTTCATTTAGTGACTGTTCAAAGTTACAAAGGCACTGAAACAAGTGACTTACGACCGTTTTTCTCACTTTATGACCGTTGCAACATCCTCATGGTCACATGATCAAAATTCAGATGCTTGGCAAGTGGTTCATCTTGGACTGTCCTGGGGTCATGTGATCAGCTTTTGCAACCTTCTAACAAGCAAAATCAATGGGGAATCCAGATTCACTTAACAACCATGTTACTAACTCAACAACTGTGTCAAGAAAAGGCATAAAATGGGGCAAACTTACTTAAATGTTTCACTTAGCAACATAAGTTTTGGGCTCAATTGTGGTCATAACTCGAGGACTACCTGTACTGTTGAAAACTGGCTAATAAAGATGAACCTGCAAATGGATGATAGGAGCTTTTCAAAACTGTTTATAGTATGAAGAATAAAAGTGGAATGTAATCTGAATATTATTAAACGCTCTATTGTGTTGTAACAGTAGAGTGGATTGTATCATTTATCTTTCTTTTGCTCCCTTCAATTAGATGTATCGTCGAGTAGAAGATGGAGAAATCCTTTCGGTGGCCAATGTGAAGCAATTTCTTCACAGACAGTTTCCTCAAGCTGATATGGAAGAAATCCTGGGTCTTGACTCTGATTATGATGACAAGAGAAAGGTAGAAAGAGTTGAAAGTTGCAGAATGCAATACAAAGAAACTAAAAGATGAATAGCCTGATGGCTTCGTAAGTGAAGACACAAGTCAACTAATTCTGTGTGTCTGGCACTAAAATTGTTTTGTAGGGGCGATAAAGGAGGAAGTTCCTTATTTCTATGTCCCTGGATTCTTACCCCATAGCATCCATATAGCAAGGGATAATTTAGCTGGGAATGGGTCACCATCAAAAATACCTTCAATTAATTTTTAATAGCATCCTGATATCAGAGATCAGAAAATTACATGATTCTAATACTTCTTGGACTAAGCCATGTTAATCTGAAGAAAGGTTTTGAGTACTAGTTGGCTGTTCTTATTGTCATACATTTTTTTGGAAGCCAGATTCTCTTCTGACAGTCCAGAGCTTGAAATGTGTTTGAATATTAGTAGCTCAGATTGGTAATTAGGGTGTTGGTTTGACCTCTGAACCTGGCAATTTGGTTGCAAACATTTTGTCACTATTCAAGGAGACATCATCAGTGCGTTTTGAGTTGTGCTCAGAACACAAGTCTTCAAATACATTTTTATGAGATGCAAATTAGTTTGAATGTTGTTTGTTCGGATATTTCTGAGTCAAGGTCTGATTTTGGACAGTGTGATTGGCTGTTGTTGCTGGGCTGTACTAAGTACTGTCTGTGTGATGTAGATTAGGGTTAGAGTTGTTTATCTGAATCATGGTCTGGTTTCGACTTGTTTGATGGTTTGACTGGCTTTCTCTCCCCACCCCCAAAATTGCTTTCTAGAACAGGGGTGTCAAACTCACGTTGTCACAGTGGCGTCACATGATATATCAGAACTTTTCCCCACTTCGCTAAACCAGTGCATGACGCATCCGGCCCGTAGGCCGGGAGTTTGACAGCCCTGTTCTAGAAGGTTGTAAGGCAGTCTTCCTTCATCTGGCACCATTCTTAAACTCATCTGAAATTACATTGGCTTTTGTAGTCTAACATATCTGGAGGCTTCAGATTGGGGAATATTGTTGAAAGGGAAAAATAAACCATTTTATTCTTCTACTATGCAGTTTGAGTTTATTTTTTTCTTTATATTAATCCCATTTTCACACAGTCAGCTACCTTCTATGTAACTGTGACATTCCCAATTTGTTTAGGCAGGAGCAATGTTTTATAAGAAGACTGGCCTGGGCCCATTGCCTCAAGCTCTCTTTAATGGCGTGCCTTTCAACAGAAAAGAGATGAATATTGCAGAACTAGAGACTTCTCTGCTGAAGGTCATAGATGCCACAGAGGCCTTTCAGCGGGCAGTGTCCACGGTATGTATTTTTTTCCTTTGGAAGACAGGAATGTCCAATTAAATATGGCTAATACAGTGTTTCTCAACCTTGGCAACTTTTAAGACTTGTGGACTTGTAGAAAGTTAGCACCCACCCCTCTCCTAGAAGAATGAAATATTTTGAGAAATATTAAAAAGGCAGAATATTATATTTCCCTAAAGGAGAAACATGCTCTTGGAAAGCATCCCCCACCTTTGTTAATAGCCCGAGCAGGACTGGGCCAGCCTATCTACAAGAGAAATTAGACCTTCAGCTCCAGGGTGATGGGATTAAGACATGACCCTCCAGGACATTATAGGATTATCTAGCAGCAGGGCTCACTGCATTGCAAAATCTAAGGACATTACATCACTCAGTAAGGTTCAACCAAACTTATCTCAGACAAATTCCTAGGGTTTGCACATAGCCCCATGGGAGTCTAACAGCAGCCAATAGAATACATTTCTTGCACAGGAACAGGAAGCTCAAGGGCAAGGCCCAAGAGAGGGCATAAATAACCCTCACTCTTCACTCCATGTGGTCAGCTGCCCAGGATCTCAAACCCATGTCCTGTCCATCAATAAACCATCTTTCCAATCAGCCTCCATGTTTCCAGTGTCTTTCTCCCCACTTGGAATTGAACCAGATGGGTATTCTTCCAACAGACTTCAACTCCCAGAATGGCTGGGGAATTCTGGGAGCTAAAGTCCACACATCTTCAAAAGTCCAAGGTTGAGAATCACTGAACTAATATATTGCTTCAGTTATATTTATATGATACATATTTCATAAAGAATTGGTTTGGAGTTAATGTTGCAAACATCTAATTATTTTAATTTGTTGTCATTATTTTGAAGCTTGATCTATACTGATTATTGATCTAGTGGTTAAGGCAGCAGACTAAAAAGTAGGTGATTGTGAGTTCAAATCCTGCCTTAGCCATGCAAGCCAGCTGGGTGACCCTGGGCCAGTCACTCTTTCTTAGCCCAAATCACCTCACAGAGTTGTTGTTATGAGGAAAATAGGAGGAGGAAGACTTGTTAGATGTCCTTGCCACCTTGAGTTATTTGTAAAAACAATAAAGGTTGGATGTAAATAACCAAATAAATAAATAACACCTTAGAATGTAATTATAAAGCTATAAAGTATGGTTTATCCTTCAGAGTAGTTTGTAAGTACTCAGTGTTACAGTACTCAGTATTATCTCTTTCTATTCTTGGAAGATTAAACAAAATGTCTTGAAAACCCCAGATTTCCAGTCGTTCTCTAAATATTTGTGCTGGAAGAGAGAAGGTAATGCTTAGTTATGGTCCCAAAGGGTTTGGTAAAATCAAGCAAAGCTAAGATACTCATTCATCCAGCAGAAGTTGCACACCCAGATCTCAAGTTAAGGGAAAGCTATATTTAAAACTGTTAATGCTGTGTAAATTAAACTGTTATTCTGATTACAGGGCTTGCTAAATGATCATAAAGATGCAGTTGATTTCATTATGGAGCAACAGAATGTAGTTTCTCATATAAATGATAGAATTCTTGGTGATGAAAAAAGATACTTGAATTTTGAATCCCCATCAGGTAAACTAAATGCTCTGTTTCTTCTCTCTTGTTTATTTGTGGGGAATTCATTTTGATATCATGCTTGATGTTATTCCACATCTTGAATTCTTTGCAGTTCCTATAGATGCGAATGACCACTCATCATTTTTCTTTTTGGACTCTCAAGATAAAACATTTGTTATTTCTGAAAACATGAATTATGTTACAAAGCAAGGTAAGCTTTATTACATTTAATCTTATTACTGATTCTATATACACCCTGATTGTAACATCATAATCCAGAGGGGTCGATGCTTACATGAAACCATTCGGTAAGGTCATGCATCACCAAAGGTTTGGGTATCATCAAGTTGCGGATGAGAACCAGTTACACATCTCATTCTCAGATTGAACTGGAAATGCCATCAAGGTACTGTTGCAGTATTGGAGACTGCTAGAATCTGGATGAAGAGGAACAAATTTAGGCTTAATCCCAGAGAACCAAAGTGGCTGTAGAAAATTGCATTTCTGATTATGAATGGTATATTGCTTTTCCATATTGAACTGGATCATAATTTGAGGCTCTTGAGTAGCAGATCTCAAGGCCAGATTTCCTGACTGCGAAGTCATGCGTTATCTTCCCCTCAATTTTTAAAAAGAGCAAGCAACCCCATTTTTAAGCATGGAATTCCACCCCACATCTTGTCCTTATCCGTGTTTGAATTTGGGTTCCAAAAAAATCTGGATCCCTGGGCACCAGATTTCCTGACCGCGGAGTCATGCGTTTTCTTCCCCGGGCACTAAAAAGAGCAAGCAACCCCATTTTTAAGCATGGAATTCCACCTGAATCTCATCCCAGCGTCCCTTTTTGCATTTGGGTTCAAAAAAATGTTGCCTCCCTCCTTCCTGACTGCGGAGTCACATCAAAAAGGTTCGGTTTTTAAAAAGATCAAGCAACCCCATTTTTAAACATTTAATTTCACCCCAAATTTAAAATAATTTTTAAAATGTTTTAATTTTTGTCATTCACATTGCATTTTGTCCTTCCTTTTGCATCCTTTCTTTAATGATTCTATTCCACCATTCCACATTCGATATTAGTGTAACTCCTGTTCTGTGGCAAGTTGTCCTGTGCTGCATTGCCCATGGTGAGTTGGCCATGCCAAGTTGTCCCATTCGATGCCCTTGAAGACCACTCAGAAGGTACAGCTGGTCCAGAATGCCAGAATTTAAATAGTTATAGATACACTAGTGCACCTCTACTTTGAGGGTTGAACTAGTGGCCAGTTATGTTTCTGACTCTCGGTTGCCCTAAAAGCCCTTCAAGGTTCAGGTTCTTGAAATCTATAAGAGAACCTGAATTTCTAAGTCCCCTCTTATAAAGAATGTCACCTACAGGGCTTTTCAAAGAGAGAGAATCAAGGAGAGTTAAATGTCAATAAATACATTTGATGAAAAAGCACTGTGTCTATCTTATCTAGATGGCATTTCTAAGGAGTCCTCAGCCTTCATAAAAAGGATGCTTATGTTAAACCTTGCAGATTTTACAACTTTAAAAGAACGCTTTATAATGATTACTTTGTCAATTGCTAATGACAATGCTAATTTTGCTAATGCTAATTTTGCTTTTATTTTTAGAGATTGTGTGCTGGCCAGGATAGTCAATTTGCCCATGTAACTGTAAAGCTAAAAAAATGTGAATGCAAAATCCTCAGCTATAGATTAACCAGTTGCCTATCTTTGCAATTTAGCGAAAACCAGAATTCTATGCTTGAGATCCAAATACTACATAAAGCCATATTCAGGGATTCATTTTTCGGTGTTGTAAGAGTGTTGTGGATCAGATAGAAGTCTAGCAACAATTCTGAATCAGCCTTCCGGCTATTCTTAAAGTAATCTGTACTTTATTCTGCTGATAGGTTTCCCATTTTGATCACCTATATTGAACAATAGAAATTCTTGCCTTTTTTTTTTCTTCAGATGATGCTTTAATCTATCCAGTAACCATGTGGATTGTGGCTGATTATGACAAGTCAGAAGGAAGGCAATTGCTTTCTACTGCACTGAAACACGTGGTCAGTTCTTTACAGTTTCTTGCGCCTACATCATTTACAAATTTTTCTTCGGCCAATTTTGGAGAAGAAATACAAATGGGAGAATATGTGCCAGAAAATGATTGCAGATAAAACTCTGTCCTTCCCTCAAAATAAAATTTTACAGAACAAAAGAAACTTGTAAAAAGTTTAATTACTGAATAAAATCATTGTGTATGACAGTGATTATGCATTTGTAATACCCAGAGAGAAATTTTGTCCATAGAAACTTTTGTTTAAGAGAATTCTGTGTAATTGAAACAAAGAGGACAGGGGGTTAGTTTTGGGAGTTCTGCATTATCATTACACATTTTCTTTTTAAGAAAAATTTCTTTTTAAGAAAATGTTCGAGAAAATTTTTTCTTTATGATAGTGAAAGATATACATTGTAGAAATAATAAGATTCCTACCCTGAGCTGTACATCTTAGAGTTGACCTTCAGAATATGGGCTGGAATTTCTGCTGTTACTGTGTTTTTATTGCTGCAGGGAGTTACCCAGAACTCGGGAGGATAAGCAGGAGATAAACTCTTTAAGTTTAGAATAAACATCTACTTACTGTATCTGGTTCTTACAAAGTAAACGTTGGTTTTTAAACTTGGCATGCTAGACTGTTTTCTTTCCTCAGCTTTTCTGAATCTCAAGAAAACAAATAATGCTCCCAGGCTCTGGTTATAGTTTTGGGCATAGTTTGTAACTGCTTTTATTTTACAGAAAAGCAGCAGTCATATTCGGCTTGGGATTGTGAATAATCCTACTTCAAAAATTACAGAAGACAGCACTCTTATTGCAAGAGCAATCATGGCAGCATTTGTAACCCAGAAAAACTTCCATTTGAAAAACTTTCTTGGTCGGATTCTTAAGGAGGAGACAGCAGTGGCCCTTGCTACAGGAACTAAAATTAAAACGTTTTTTTCCCCGGTTAGTAGTTGCCTAATTATGTACTTAGCTGAGATTTGGCAGCAAATATAACCATTTCTGTTAATATCACTGGATATTGAAATTTTAATTTTAATATTACTCATTTTTTGAAAAGTATAACAGCCTATTTCTATAATAAGTTTATATAGTATTGTCATGTTGCAACTACAGGATATTCTTGTACATACCGGTACAGGTAGGTATCAATCTATTTATGCTTGGTGGTAATTTATCAAATTATCACCCAATAGAGTTCTCTATATGTTGCATCTGTATATATTGCTTTAAGGCGTTGGACTAAGAATGTGGGATATCTAGGTTCAGGTCCATCCTTAGCCATAGATATTTGTGTGGTGAATCTAGGTCAGTCACTGCCTCTCCAACCCACCTAAGAGAAAGAAGTTGTTCCTGGGAGAAAGGCAGAATATAAATCTGACAAATAAATAAAGTATCATTTCAAGATACAGGGCTTTCTAAGGCATTGCTCCCAAATTATACAAATATACTCTCTAGGATTTATGTTTGGCCCTCACTGCTGGCATTTACAAAAAAAATTTAACACTCCATCTGTTTTCCAAACTTTTAGTAGTTAACTATTTCTGGAATGTTTTAAAATGTTCTTAGCTGTGCTGAATATTTGGCAGAGTAGAAATACAGAGAGTAACTTAAATAGAATAACTTGGGAGCAGGTGGTTACAGTAGAAGAGAAACAGAAACCAATAATTTTTCTGCCTTTCTGAATATCTAAAAAAGGTACTCTTCAAAACAACTAAATTAAGGTGCTTGGTTCTTATGTATGCACTTTTATTTTAAGGAAATAATTACTGCATAACACATTCCCGAAGACTCTTAATTACTTTGAAGCATAGCATCAGCGCAAAAGTGGATTATGTATCTAAATTCTCAGCAGAGAAAAGTTTTAAACATCCTTGTGTAGTTTTCTAACTAGGGCTGCACTTTTATACTTTGTGTTGCAGGCCATGGATACTGATGCTCTTGAGAAGAAATACAATACAATGGGGGTTGATCTGATTCAGACTCATCAGATATTTTGTCAGGAAGTTCTTAAATTGCTTCCTGGAGAAATGGCTGTTATCAGTAATGGCAGGGTAAGTAAAGAATGGGGAGATGTCATTTTATTATTGGGTTGTTTTATTTTATTTACATGTATTTGAAAAGGAATACCAGTCTATTGTCATGCTCTGCTTAGTGAGAAAGGAGAAAATAAATGTATTTCCAATCCAAAGTTCCCCAAGTGTTCCAGGGTGATATTTTCAGTCCTTTGAAAGAGAGCTTCCTCCTTTCATTAAGAGAGACGATCCAGCATTTTTTTCTCCTGTAGTCTTTCAGAACAGAAGGCTCCCTCCTATACCCACTCCTTGTTTAGTGACCGTGTTCCATTCCAGTGATGAGGTTGCTAAGTGAAGAGAGAGAGGAAGACTGCAAAGATCATTTGCTGCCACCTCAGATAAAGTTCTCTCATACAGCTTGCCATCATTACTGTCATTAAAGCATGAACCGTTGTCAGGCGCATAAAATTTGATTGTCAACATATACTTGGGTCCAAAACAATGATTTTAATGCTATTTATTACTGTTGTATTTGCAGATAGTCACTAAATGAAGAGTAGGCATAATTCCCAAACTTCAGTGGATTGGGAATTGGTTGAAATGGATACTACAGCCCAGCTAAACCCTTTCCCTCCACTGGAAACAAGTCCTAGTGCAGAGATAGCCAACAGGGTAGCTAGCGGGTTGTTTTTACTTTATTTTATTTTATTTTATTTATTTATTTTATTTATCAAGCATATATAAGAAAAACATGTATAAGTATGAACATAACATATAAACATATAAGTATAAACAAGTATGAATAAAAAAGATATTAGGACAGGGACGGTATTTACATAGGTGCGCTTATGCACTCCCCTTACAGATCTCTTAGAAATGGGGTGAGGTCAACAGTAGACAATTTAAGGTTAATGTTTTTGGGGTTTGGGGAAGAGACTACAGAGTCAGGTAGTGCATTCCAGGCATTTACAACTCTGTTGCCGAAGTCGTATTTCCTGCAATCAAGTTTGGATCGGTTTAC
>JAOYMU010000010.1:38011511-38031818 GCA_025802295.1 Psammodynastes pulverulentus
GGAGGAGGAGGAGGAGGAGGATGATTCACAAGGCAGGCCAGAGCAGTCCTCCAGGAGCACCAAGGCTGGTGGTGGAGAGCTGCCAACTGAGGCACCTGAAGTAGCTCCTGGTTTTGGAGCTCCTCCAATGTGGCAGAATCTAGAATCGGGAGGGCTCCCCTTCCGGCCCAAATGCTCACTCCCACCATTTCTGTTTTGGACTAAGGAGAAAGGAAAGGAAAGGGAAGCCTACAGCTGGACACCAGGAGCCTCCTCCAACCAGTTCTCCAGCCCAGAGGCTCAAGAGTCCAAGCTTTGCAGACACACACACACACACACACACACACACACACACACATTTCTGAACATCATAATGTGGATATTAACGTTGGTTTTAGATTTTTGGGAATGTAAGAGCTTTTTTAAAAAAATGCAATATTTGTTTTTTCTAATATTGTTTTCTGAAGAGCTAGGAATTATTTCACTGTCTGCCTTCTACAACTGTATGACTGGTTTTACTGCCATTTCAGTCCTCATTTCACCTTTAATTTTGTGCCAAATGAATAACACCATTGAATAAACTGACCAGTTCATAATGTTCTTGTCCTCCTTCAAAATTTAATTCCACTGCCAAACTCTGCAACTTATAGTCATATCTGATTTTTTAATGTTTTACTTTCTTACATTTGCAGCTCCATCAAACATGTATTTACTTAGAACCAAGTTGCACTAATTAGTCCATTTGGATCGTCTTCTAGTAAACATATTCAAAAAGATAGTCTTAAGTTGAACACAAACTTTAGATTTATATTTATATGGGGGAAAACAGTTTTCCCTTAATCATTACATCTTTGATATTCAAAAGAATAAGAAAACTTGTAAAACAAGAATTATCTTCTATCCAAGCACTATTGTGATAAAATGAAAGTGGTAGACTTCTGTAGAAATACATTCCAACCATTGCTTTGATTTTTGGGTTTGAAAAGAAGTAACTTTCAAAAAAATATTCCCGGTGCCAAGCTCCTTGAGTAATATATAAAGGAATGTTCAGTCAAATTACTTAATATCTAAAGTATTTCACAACTTTTTCCTTGTAACTTGGGATTCAAAAAAGAGTCCATGTACATGGAACTAAATTTTAGCTTCATTAGAACATGATGATTTATGTAGACAATCACATATTAACACTGGCATTAAGCCTGAAGGCTGGTAAATTGGGCTGAAATACACTGATGTGTTATATGTTTATAAAGCAGCCTGTTTTCAATTTCCTTCATGGATTGCCTGAAGAAATAGTACACCACATTTAGCTGAGCCAGAGGCATTCGAGACTTTTCTTGCATGTATCACTTAGAATCATAAAGTTCTGGGCTTAATCTTAGAGCATTAGGCATTGATATTTTTGGAATCCTATTTTGTCCTAATAGGTTCAGCTGAATGTCATTCATATCAAGCTCTTAAATATATGTGCTTTGGAAATAGTTGCAGGTTTGTGCATTCATCTGGAAGGGAGATGGCCTGAAAGTGAGGAAGTCCCACTGCCAGGAAGAATATTTGTCCAGGAAATAAAATAATCTCTGTCTCTCTTTATGGGATTTTTACCAATCTGGGTCTGTCTTCCAATTTTAAGAATAAACTCCTTGGGAAAAAGTTAGTATTTCCTTTAGGAATAGGCTATATGGAAATGGGAATGAACTAAAATGCTATTTTGACTCAATATATCTCTATTTTTTCCCCCAAGTCAATTTGCATGATGGAAATCTTGTGTTTATAGGACTGGAAAAGATGCAAATCACCCAAGCTAGTTTAAATTCCACCTTCATCAAATGCTCCCCCCTTTCCTGATGTCAAATCTGATATAGTGGCCAATCTGGAGTGTGGTGAGCTTGATTTGCTTCAGCTTCCTGACTTTCATTATATGAATGAAGTAAAAAATCCAATCTTTTTTCTTAGTTTAGCTGACTCAGTGACATGATTTACTAAACACCTTCAAACTAGGCAGTGGATGTTTTGCCAACAGCGGATGCATTATCTTCTATGCGTGGAATGTATACATATAGACCCTTATAGATAGCCCATTACTAGCTCAATTCCCACTTATCCTTGTTTGATATATTTATAAATTTGTTCTAACAACAGTAGTAGTTTTCTTGCTACTATCACAATATTTACACAGAAACAAACCATGGATATTCCTTATAATGGAATCGTTCCCAGAAAACGTTAATAAAAGACTTCTTCCATCCACAAACTGCAGATTCTGATGGTGTGCGAGATAAAGTACCAAGTATCTTTGTGGCGAATAATGATAGATACAGTTCCCTGATGATTTGCTATAGCATCTATGTTTCATGATACCAAGAAGGTCACGATAGAGCAGGGGTGGGGAACTATGGGCCCTTTATGACTTGTGGACTTTAATTCCCAGAATTACTAAGCCAGCTGGGTGGGGCTACTCTTAACTCGTGATGAAACCTTCAGAGAATAATATGACAAGTTAGGTTTACTCCCCTACGATGCCTTACAAAGAACTTCCACTTTCATAGCAGGAGGTGCATTGGCAGTTCCTCTATCTCCTTATGAATGCCAGCCTTGCCCTCATTATTCTTAACCTTCCCCTGGTGAACAGAAAGGTCGAAATGTGGTTTCTATATCCTTTCTAGCTAGCATGCAGAAGAGATTAGAAACAGAGTTTGCAGAATGATGGCAGACAGCTGCAGATGTACTGACCTCACCCACAACCTGGGGGTGGGATGGGGGGAATACAATCTGTTCCTCTTTTCACAATAAGCTACAGCTTGTTTTCCTCCACACTTTTGTTCTAGCAGCTATTTACAAAACCAGCCTTCCTCACCTTTTGTTCTCCTCCTCTTTCTTGTCATAGGCAAGCTCAGTATCCTTAACAGCCATCTCTAGCTTAATTCCTGCCAACATTTGACAAGGCCGAATCTGGGACTCTATTCTAAAAGCTCAAGAAATAATAAGTTGCCTTATTATAAGCTTTATATGAATCCCAAACCATTATTTGAGTCCAGATTAACTTCAGAAAATATGCTTGTTTGTTTTAGTCTGATTTATAAAATTGTCTTGTTGCATTAAATTATTCACATACTACCTGAGTTTCTTTAAAGAAGTACAGATATTCCCAGAATTACGACAGTTCACTTAGTGACCGTTCAAAGTTATGACATAGCTTCCCTCAAATACTTACGACCTAGTCCCGAAGTTACAAATATTGCAGCAACATGGCTGTTGTTCATACTTACAAACAACAGCAGTGGCACTGCCTATTCCCCACCACCACCACCACCACCACAGGTGGGTGCACATACTGTAACAACTGGTTTGCCTAGTGCAGAACCGAAAATGTGTGTGTGTGTGTGTGCACATGCACGTGCACGCCCCCTTCGCAACTGGTATTCCAGTCGTTTTGGGATTTTACCCAAGAACACTATTACTATCTTTGCTATCTTATGTCATAGTCATTCTGTTTCTATTTGCAGGTCTTTGTTTTTTGTTATCTTTTCCAATCCTTTCTCTTCTATCCTGCTGTCTCCAGGTACTGCCAGGTCCACTATCCAGATCTTTTGCCTTTCTTATCAACAGTTATTAAGTCTGGGATGTTATGTGGCAGGTGCTCCTCTGTTTGAATTCTAAAGTCTCAGAAAATGTTAGCTTCTTCATTTTCTGTTACGTTCTCTATTTAATGGTCCACCAGATCTTGCTTGCAGGCAAAATGGTATTGCAGATTTTCCAATACGCTATTGTTGCTATTTTGTCATGCCATTGTTTGTAGTCAGTCTATACCAGGGGTGGGCAAACTTGTCAACTTTAAGACTTGTAGACTTCAACTCCCAGAACTCCTCCTCCAGTCATGTTAGCTCAGGAATTCTGGGAGTTGAAGTCCACAAGTCTTAAAGCTGACAAGTTTGCCCACCCCTGATCTAGACTGTTTATGTTCCATGCCTGTTGGTTTGCTCTTTTATTCAGAATTAAATGAATTACAAATAAAAATGAAAATAAAGTCAATAAAGATCAAACAGACATAATCTCCCTTCTTCCTCTGTGCTAATGTCACTAATAAATAAAATATTGTTATGTTGCTTTGCAATGTGCCATTCGTATTCGTATTGGCTGAAGCAATATAAAAACCTGTGAAAGAAATAAAGTAAATAAATTAACTAGGAAACATATCCTGCTCACTATAATTATCTTAGAATAAATGCCCATTGACAAATTTTAATTGCTTCATATATCCTTGTACAAACCAGATATAAGAAAGGATATTTATGTATTTCTAATTTACTTACAAGATTTGTAATAATTATTTTTTTTATAATTATATAAAATATTGCTAATCAAAACTTTGCCAACTTTCCAAAAAAATAATTATTCATCTGTTTCCAATATCTAATAACTATCAACTTTGCTACCATTAGCACATGCCCTATTGACACTTTATTTTTCAATGAGGTTTTCTGATCTATAAATAAATTTGGTAATTAATGAGGCCAATATTATAACTATGGAATTTCCTAAAAAAAAGTCATCCTACAATTGGGCTATCACATATATGTTGTTGACCCATGACTTTTACCACCTTTCCAACATATGAGATTTACTTCTATTATAAAATTGTTTATGGTGTGGTATGAGACCCATTGAAAGAATGCACTCTAGACTTATGTGGTTAGGATGGTATGAAGCTTTCAGATAGATCAGTTTCCAAAATGATATAATTCCCAAGTCACCCATAAAATTTAGTATCAAAAGCTAACACATTTAAAAACCTAGGTTTTTAAAAATAAAATAGAGTTTATTATCAATAAAATAAAATAAAATTAGATTAGTGCATAAGCAAATATTTTAGTTTAGTTTCCATGGAAAGCTTCTCACCTGCCTTTTTTTTCTCCCTAAATTAATATATTGCACGGATGAACAAATGTTGAATGTACTAAAACTCCACCAAGGCTATCTTTATGGAAAAAATGGAAAAGAATGAATAACAAAGTTCCTGATGGCCCCATTACACGTCATATACTGTATGTTTTAGATCACAAACTCAGTCTGAAATAGTCCAAGGAAAAAAACCCAGGAAATTAATAGTAACTGATAGGACATCTGTTTTTATTGCTTAATGAGAATAATGTAATAAATTGCTTTGAGCATCAAGATAAAACCTTGCTTATTAAAAGAGAATATTCCTTTTTTATTTCTGCTTACAGCATAACCAGAGAAGGTCCAGAAAGTTTATATCTTGTTTTATTTCTGTAATTGCCAGTTATAGTTGCATCCAGACTCTAAAATGTGATAAATTTTAACTATGATATGTTGCAATGTTCGCTTCAGAACCATGGTTATGAAATACATAACTAAGATGTTCTAAAATTAACAACTCAGTTGTACAATGTCTAGCCAAACAGCTTGATCTCGAAAGAGCTAAGCAAAGACTGTAGAATAGACTACAAGTTGAAGAAATGTTCTGGAAGAAAGCAACAGTTGAGCCACTTCTATAGTATTGTTAAGGAAACAACTTGGAGGTATGGTTGGTTAATCAAAACCAGAAGGATATATTCCATCTCCTCATCAGTTTTCTGGAGAAGGAGAAAACTATCAAGAGAATGTATGTGTTATTGCTGTATTTCTCATTCCTAGCATGAGAAATCATGTTTTTGATTTTCAGTCTGGACTATTACTTAGACAATTGCTCACTTAATTGAGAGAGCCAGAATTTTGTAGTAGTTTAGTAGATTTCTGGCAACAGAGATCTCCAGGTTCAGTTTCCTCTTAACTACAGAAGCTCTTAACCCCACCTGGTTGACAGAAATAATGTTATTGGGGGTGGGGAAGGAGAGAGAATAATATATGTACTTCATCTTAAGCTCCTGCATGAAAGACAGGATATAACTTTAACAAAAAATTGAAGAAATAATCGATAATTCATTACAATCAGGGGAACTCGGAAATACAAGACACTGATGACTTAATTAAATGTGAAGAAATATGATACTTTTGGTATGAAATGTCTAAGGTACTCTGTTATTGATCATATAGTAGTAAAATGTTTGGATCCATATTTTAACATCCATCCACTGAAGGATGCCTCCTGTCCATGAAAACAAGTGGCTAGAATAGAGGTGTAACTGATGAAATCTCAGTGTGAGCAGGAGGGATAAGTTTGATTTATTCATCCATCTCTCTGTAGATCTCACACTTCCTTGAAATGTATCTTAATCATTTAAAACAGGTTGCTGGGAAGCATAAATGGTCGCAGAGAAAGGAGGATATTTACTAAAAGATTCTTCCTTTTTGGTGGAAGTGCAGCCTGGATTGCAGCTGACAGTTACCGAAAAAAATTACTAGTATAGTTGGCTATTTTAGAACCATTCTACACATTATAGTCTCTATGCATTTTCTTTCTAGGGTAAGGAAGTAGGGAAAGGTACTTTCGCAGACTTCCTTAAATCTGGAGTAGATTTTGCTTCCCTTTTGAAAAAAGATGAGGATGATGATCAACCATCATCCCCAGGAACACCCAGCCACCAGCTGACTAGGATTCGTACATTTTCTCAGTCTTCCCTGTGGTCGTTGGAGTCTTCAGTTCAGTCACAGAAAGATGGAAATGCTGGATCACCAGCTGTGAGTAAATGACACAAGTATAAAACAGTCTGAAGGTTGAACAGTATTTTTATTTGTAGGATAAGAAACTGTTGCTTATTTATGCCAAAATGTGCAAGTTTAAGTATCATATAGAGCCGAGATGGCTCAGGGGGTAGAGTGTAGTACTGCAGGTTACTTCAGCTGACTGCAAGCTGCAGTTCAGCAGTTCAAATCTCACCAGGTTCAAGGTTGACTCAGCCTTCCATCCTTCCAAGGTGGGGAAAATGAGGACCCAGAGTGTTGGGGGCAATAGGCTGACTCTGTAAAACCACTTAGAGAGGGCTGTAAAGCACTATGAAGCGGTATATAAGTCTAAGTATTATTGCTATTGCTATATTTGATGGTCTTCTGAAACATTTTCCATTTGGCATAAACATTTTTGCTGTGGAGTATGATACTTAAACTTGCACATTTTGGCACAAATAGCAAAGAATGTTTTAATTCCATGCGTTTAATTGCTTCACATTAAAGATTGAGAAGAATGAATGGAAAGTATGAACAAGTTGTCCTTTCTTTTCATAATAAGCAGAACATCTTCTGAACTATATCAAATGCAACATTCTGGCACAGAATTTCTAATATGCAAATATACATGAATAATATGCAATTTATGCATATTTGCAGTGTAATATGAAAATATGCATAAATTATTTGTAATGTGCATAAATATGTGGTATTTTGTTAACCTAATCAAAATAATAATAAAAAAATAATGTAAAAGAATCAGCTTAAATTATGTAATTATCAAATGGTGATCTTTTAAATTAATCTAGATGTATTATTTCCTCAGTTGGGGAAGGTGACTAAAGAATTAGAAAATCTGTTTTAAAACTTATTTTTTTGTAGAAATTAATCTTAACAAAATCCTTTTCCTTAATTTTAACTTCCATTGTATTGTAGATGGGACCACTCCTAACCGCACCGCCAGAAGAAAGTCGATCAGAAGGAAAAATTGGCTTTACCATTTATAAGAAGTACTTTTCTGCTGGTGCAAATTATTTTGTAATTTTTATACTTTTAGTTCTCAATATTTTGGCACAGGTAAGCTTTTTTAGGGATCAAAAAGGAAAATGTTACTGATAATTGTTTTTAATAGTTTAGCACGAACACTTTCCTATTCTGTATGTATGAAGTGAAGTAGCAAGATTTAATGCATAAAAGAGTTATTTTCCTCTTTGAAATAAAGTGGTCAGATTGCAAATGAGTTTGAGATTCATTTTCTGTAAGGATGGAGCAGTGATCTATCTTCCTTTTTGCACAGAATTTCAAAAGAAAATATTTCATACAATATTCATTCGATTATAAAAAGAAAAAAAGTTTATTGATATTAGTCTTTCAAACATTGCAGTAGAATTTTCTGTTTATAGGGAAATACCTTTTAAAATACATGTAGTTAGCATAAATTAATGTTTAAATATTATGAATTGTTTACTTCTGGATCGTAGTAGGATGTTAGGGGTATGAGTTTGACTTAGTGGCTTTCTATTTCATTCCAGATCTTGGTAACTGAGAGGCTAAAGCTATTGATTTAGTCATTCCACAACTTCAGTCAGTCTCTTCCACAGACCTAGAAATAATACAGTGAAATTAAAAGTAATAATGAGTAAACTTAGTCATATGTAGATAAATTCAAGGAATTGTATTACCATGCTTGCACCAATATTTTCTTGGCAGCATTACCTTTTCTGGGTGCCAACCTGGAATTTAAGACTCAGTTAAAGCCTTATTCTGAGTCCCACCATGGCCACATCTGATTCCCTTCTATAATATACATGACACTATTGAGAACCTCTGCTTTAGAATTTATTCCGTTTTAGTTTTTAGATAGTGCTGATATAACTGCTTGATGGCAAACTGAGAATTTTTTACTAGGCATTCTTGAGTTTTCTTTATTTGGATGTCACAACTCCTACAATATGTAACTGATATGTCCAATCTACCATGTAGTCACAGTTGATGAGGTAACTTTCAGTTATTGTGGTGTAAGATTGCAGATAAGATACTTACCTTGGCTTACTGTTACTTAGCTTATATTTTCTGTTTGTACTACTCCTACCACTAGCTGAAAGGGGAAGCTTGAAAAAGCTTAATACCATTTTGAGAAAGGAATAGTCCCAACCACAGTGAGTGAGGCAATGTTGCTAAGAAAATGCTGTGCCTGGATTCTGAGAATTGTGAGGATTATCAACTAATCTTCTATTCTTGAGTAAGATTCATGGCAAGGTGCAATCTCTTTAAGGCGTTACATTATTGTATGAGATTAAAATAGAAGCAGATAATCATTTTCTTTTGAAAGCTGCTATGGGTAGAGAGGTTCCTTGGCTGCTGACCTATATTGAAAGAAAGATAGTGGGATTCTGCTAATACTTAATTCATAAAAGAGAAGATGGCTGGTCTGCTTGGGGAAAAAAAAAGACAGTTCAGAACATTCTGAGTGGAGCTGAAGTGAAAATAAAATGAAGTTGACAGTCAAGGATGACAGAATCCAGAATGCTTTTTGGTGCATTTCTAGCATATGCAGTTAAAGCAGGGGTGTCAAACTCGATTTCATTGGGGGCTGCATCAGGTTGTGTTAGACCTCAAGGGGAATGTTGTGTGTGGCCAGGGTGGACATGGCCAACTCAACATCACTCATGTCGGGGGCACTTGTAGTGTCCCGAGCGCTCTGCCAGCGAAAACGGGATCCCGAGCTCCATTTTTGGCTGCAACAGCCTCCTGCAACCTCTGCCACCAAAAATGGAGTTTGGAAGGGCCGTGGTCCACTCCTTTGCTGTTTCCAGGGCAGCCCACGGACCAGATCTAATCATCCCGCTGGTCGGCTCCGGCTCCCGGGCCTTGAATTTGACACCCCTGAGTTACAGTATATTAAAAATTTTAGGCAATCCAGGTCAAATTCTATGTTTAAATTAATCCCTAATGAATGGAAGCTGATACAACAATGCACAAAGTTAAATACCACATTTTCCCACAAATCTGAATGAACAGATACTCTTTATATGCAGTTGTGCACAGATTGAAAGTAAGAATAGTGAACGTGTCAAGAGCAGAAGTTTGGAAGCCCTTCAGAAGGTTGCGCTGTTTTACTGCAAGTTTGAGACTTCTCTGAATATCGTCAGTAATATTCAAGTGGTGAGGACTATGAAAGCCATTCCAAAATCTTTACTTTTATTCAAGATTGATTTGGAGATATCGATCCATCAAATTTTTATTTGGGTCATAGATTAGCACAAGATATTGTAAATAATAACATTGAATCTTATGAAAAATAAAAATAGCACAAAGCTAGCATTGATATCACAATACTGAATTATAATAGTGAAACATTAAAACCTCTCTACAAAACTCTTAATACTAAGTCTAATAACCTAAAACAGAGAGAAGGACTCTGGAGGCCACAAAAATATGTATGTCTATGGAGATTCTCAGTCATCAGAGTCATGGTTATTCCAAAGGTATTTTTTCAAAAGGCAACTGGACTTCTTTTGTTTTGCTTCTCATCCAAGAAGCTTCTTCAGTTCTCTTCTCTTCAGAACTGAAGAAGCTTCAGTGAAACATCTTCAAGCAAAAACAAAAAAACCCAATTGCCTTTTGAAAAAGCACCTTTGGGTGTTATGATTAACTTTACACCATGAACAATTGCTTCTGTTCACTTATTAAAAAAATACAAGTTGACTTGAAGACTCTAAATTTTTTGCATACAAGTATGTACATGCCTGTATTTATTTTTTGAATAATATGTGCATCTAAAAAGAAAAGGCTCAAGGATATTTTATAATACTTAAAACATGTTTTGAATTTAAACCACGAGGCATTAAATAATCCAAAATAAATTCTAAAAGAATTGTTTTAATTGTTTTAGGTTACTTATGTACTTCAGGATTGGTGGCTTTCTTACTGGTGAGTGATTGTTTCTTTATAAATCATGTAAATGATTACTTTTACGAATGCGGCAAATGAATAAATCAGGACTTTTGATCCCTATTCTTTTCAAAAACAGGACAAAAATAATTTTATTCTTTGGGAATCCATACAGCAGTTCTTCATATTAGTTCATAGTATTTTTGGTAAGCATAGTTTGAAATTATGGAAAAATGCAGTCACCCTTTCGCTTTACCCCACCCCAAGAGCATAATTTCATTTTTATTTTGTGCATTGTGGTTTTACCACCTTCCATTAAAAAATATTCCAAAATTCTCTCTCTCTTGAAAATCTACAAATGTGCAGCTCATTAGTATAAAGAAAGCATTGTAACAAAATAACAATTAGGAGAGCCAGAAATCCACTTCTTGGATGAATTCTGTGAGATTATGCAGATAGACCATGATTTTTCACAGTATTTAATGACTGCATGAGACTTTTAACAGAGCAATCAGTATTGAACTGTATCAACAAGTTTGTCTGATAATAAAAAGCCACTTTGTCGTTTTGTATTTATTCTACTTACTGTTAAATAAAGCAGAGACTACTCTTTTACTAGCTATGATTTTCCTTTTGAAAATCCTTACTTCTTCTATTTCAATAGATATATCTGCATTATTGTACTTAATATAATGAGTGAGGGCTTAACTGAAGACAATTTTTAACTCAGGATTTAAAAATGTATCATATACAATAGACAATTTTTTGAAATAATGTATGGAATAAAGTACACATTCAAAGTTTAACAAAATACATTTGAAACAACAAAGCAAAGCATACAGAATATGCAAGAGAAAATGCAGTAAATGAAATTGTTGGTGACAAATACAACATTGTACCAGGATAAAACCTTTAAATATTTTTTTTGTATCCTTTTAACATGGATATTTTAATGATTGGATTACATGTACCTTAATCTCTTTTTGACTATATGTCATTGATTCAATTAAATGAATTTATGGTGAGTGAATTATGCAGTTTATAAAATATTACATTCACAAATTTTGTTCATAAAAGCCATGCGTTCTAATCCATCATGGGGAAACAGTCCAAGTAAAGACGAGCCTAAGCATTTGTCTGAAAAACTTTTAGATTCCAGATTGGATAGAATTAAATATTTTAGCATTTTAAAGTCTAAAAGATACTCTACTGTTTTTTTTTAAATATCGGTAGTGTTAATTGTATTATATTTCTATGCTCTATGCTCCCGTACATTGTTATTTGTTGAAAGGTAATGCAAATGTTTTTCTTAAATTACAACATAATTTTGAACAAACCCTGATTTTTACTATTTACTTCCAGGGCAAAACTAAATGTTATGAAACACGTAACATTGCCAAAGTAGGTGGTATCGTCACATTGATTTTCCTCTTCCCTATTT
Organism: Psammodynastes pulverulentus; assembly: GCA_025802295.1. Classification (NCBI taxonomy): domain Eukaryota; kingdom Metazoa; phylum Chordata; class Lepidosauria; order Squamata; family Psammodynastidae; genus Psammodynastes; species Psammodynastes pulverulentus. The sequence goes on from JAOYMU010000010.1 coordinate 38,023,450, forward strand.
AATAGCAGAAGTCCACATATGGTTTGTTATTTCAGAAATTACTGACTACAATTGAAAAAGACAGTTAATTCATGCATTGCAAAGTGAGCTGTTTCAATTTTTTTGAAACCTAGAGAGAGACCAGAGATTTATTCCAAGCAATATGTTCTCATGTGCTTGCAAACTTGTTTGAAATATCCTCTTTCCATGTCTCCACAGGGCAAACCAGCAAGTCATGCTAAATGTCACTAGAATGGAATATGATGGGCAAAATATCACAAAAAAACTGGATCTTCCCTGGTATTTAGGAATGTATGCAGGTAAAAACCTTTAAAACGTCACTATAGTTTGCAAAAATCTATGCCATGGTGTTAAAATATGAGATTTTCCTATAACTTTTGAATGTTACTAGACAACCTGTGTCCCATTGGGTCATTGTTCTAGCAATATTTCCTTATCATGTAAGTGTGCTGGCACACCCTCACATATTCTTCCCAACCCCTAGTGTGCAACTCTACAACTTCTATGCATCCTCCCTGACCTATGTAGCATCTCTCATGTACCCTGTACACACTCCCTGATCTGCACACTGCTTCTTGCATCCTCCATTCTGTGTGGTGCTGTCAGGAATGGTATGCAGGAGTGTAGTGCAGATCAGGAAGGGTGTCAGGCCCAGGTGCATGAGTATGTGCAGGAGGTGCTTTGAATGTTGGGTGTGTGGTGATGTGGTGCTGATCAGGAAGGGTGTGTAGAGTGCCCAAGAGAGGCTGGAGAGACTTGCAACCTTTCCTACCAGCTTCCCCATTGCTGATGCTCCCTGCCAGTTTCCCATAAGCCAGAGGTCTTCAAACTTGGCAATTTTAAGATTTGTGGACTTCAACTCCCAGAATTCTGAGAATTGAAGTCCACAAGTCTTAAAGTTGCCAAGTTTGGAGATCACTGCCATAAGCAAAGACTTTGTGAGAAGTTGGCAGGGAGCATTGGCAATCAACAATCAAGTTTATATTTCCTGCTGGCTTCCCCATTGACTTGTGGGAAGCTATTAGGGAGCATAAATGATGATCACATGGCTCTGACTGTACCAATGTACCTGTGCTGAAGCAGTGGCAACACAGTAACACTGAAATTTATTTATTTTATTTATTTATTAGAATTTGTCAAACAAAAACGAGAACAAGAATCAAAGAATAAAAATACAATGACAGGGACGATGGGCACATTAGTGCACTTATGCACGCCCCCTCTACTAACCACTTAAGTAAGGTCCACGGGAGTCAATTTGTGATTGAAACTATGAAAATTTGTAGCTGAAACAACTGAATCAGATAGAGCATTCCAGACTTTGACAACTCTGTTACAGAAATCATATTTTTTACAGTCAAGTTTAGAACAATTAGCATTGAGTTTAAAGCGGTTGTTAGCACATGTATTATTGTGATTAAAACAAAAAAAGTCATTTACAGGTAAAACACTATACATATAATTTTGTATGCAAAACCTAGGTCTGACCGCAAGCAATGCAGTACTAAGTTATCCAAGCTGAGAATTTCGAGCCTAGTAGCATAGGGAATTGTATTGTGTACAGAAGAATGCAAGACTTTTCTTGTGAAGTACTTCTGAACCCACTCAATTGTACTGATGTCAAATATATGGTGGGGATTCCAAAAAGTTGAACAATACTCTTAAGATTGGTCTAGCATAAGTTTTATAAGCTCTAATTAGCAATATAATGTTTCCAGAAAAAAAAAACCATGCAAAATTAAATTTACAACTCTTAATGCTTTTTAGCAATGCTTTTACAGTGAACTTTGGAGTATACATGTCAGAGATAAGTACACCTAGGTTCTTGACAAAGTGAGAGACTCATCAGCTAGTTCAATGCCACCTAGCTTATACTTGACATTCTGATTACATTTACCAATATGTAAGACAGAGCATTTATTGATCGAAATTTGAAGTTGCCAAATAGATGACCATTCAGACAGATAGTCAAGATCACTTTGCAAAATAGCCACACCTTCCCCAAATTTCACTCCTGTAGGTATAATGTTTCCTGGAATTCTGTAAGTTACATCATTTGAGGTACCTTGGTTCAAAAATGGCTACCCTGTGATGTACCATTTGAAGATTACAAACAGACTGAAGGGTTTTAGTAGTATATAGGAAATTTGAAATTGGTCCTCATTTGGCTATGCTTGATTCATTTTTGCTTTTAGAAGCTCCAACCCTTAAAAGCTGGATATATTTTCTTTCCATATTATAACAAATTAAGAAATCACAAGATATAAAACGGAGAATGATCACTTCAGCCGTACTAAGAAATTGGTTACTCATATTCAAATATTCTCATCCTCCTCCTCCTGCTAATACTTAACTGCCCTAAACATGATACACTAAATCGACCTAATGACCAGTAGGATCTGTATGTCTGTCACCAGTCTGTGGTGGTTAATGCATAAAATAGCATTCAGTCATTTTAAATGCATATTAAAATTTCCAGAACACCGGCTTTAAAAATGTTTACTTTCAAGCAATTTTTTTATTTAATTTGTAAAACCCAATTGGGGTTTAAGGAGTTATTGTTAAAATATGTGTTATCTTATTCTTCTCTGTGTTTTGCTGTTTATAAGTTTATTAATCAGTGTCTATAATAAAGAATACCTATCTATAGTAATAGCACCAATAGCACTTATATATCACTTCCCAGTGCTTTAAAGCTGTCTCTAAGTGGTTTACAGAGTCAGCATATTGCCCCCAACAATCTGAGGACACCTCGGAAGGATGGAAGGCTGAGTCAACCTTGAGCCTGGTGAGATTTGAACTGCCAAATTGCAGTCAACTGGCAGTCAGCAGAAGTAGCCTGCACTACTGCACTCTAACCACTGCGCCATCGTGGCTCATCTATCCTTTCATGGAACTCTTAAGGAACCACTGTGTATGCCAGAGATAAGCATTCTGCAGAATACAGATGGCCCCGTAGTCATTTTGTAACTCCAGAGCAACCCTGTTGAAATCTGGGGCAAGTCATCCATTTTTAATTGTACATTTTCCCTAAAACAAGACATTTATTGCATGAAACTGTATTTTAATAGACTTATTTAACTTCTTTACAACTCCACCCCCCAAATGCGCCCCAAAGCAGACAGGTGTACCTACTCAGAGTTTCACTGGCCTTATCTCCGCCACACGCAAAAAAGAGAAAAATAAAATGAAAGGACACACTACAGAAAGGTTGTTCACCCTATTCTACTACAGGAGTGTGATCAGTTCTCATAGAATATTAATATTAGTAATTATTAGTGCATATGAAGCCCAGTATCAACTAAAGAATTGGCGGCTGTAAACTCACATTGTTGTCTATATAATCGTAATTTATTAAATTTATGTGCTGCCCAATTCCCAGTGACTCTGGGCAGCTTTGTTAAAATATTTAAAAACATTTTTTTAAATATTTAAAAACAAAGAACAACAAAGAACAAGCCTGAATTGTTTGCCTGGATCCGTTGTTAATTGAGTGTCAGTCAAATGTCGGTTTATGAATGCACTTCTGTTAGTTATTTTATATATGCTTACCGTCAAACAGGGAAAAATAGCAGCTCTGGGCCAGAGGACTTTCTTTAGCAAAAAGTATAAGGAAGAGCTTCCCAGACTCCCCTCTAGACAAGATAGGAGCCACGTACATCCAATGAATAAATAAAAGATTTACTTTAATGATGAACTTAAATATTAAGAGTTGTAAACTTAATCCTACGTAGCTTCTTCTCTGGTAATATTGAACTACTAACTAGAGCATACAAAACATTTGCTAGACCAATTCTAGAATACAGCTCCGCTGTCTGGAACCCACATCACATATCGGACATTAATACAATTGAGAGAGTTCAGAGATATTGCACAAGAAGAGTTCTCCACTCTACTATTCGCAATAAAATATTTTATACCACCAGATTTGAAATTTTGGGCTTAGACAACTTAGAACTACACCATCTTCTGTCTGACCTAAATGTAGTAAATAAAATTATCTACTACAATGTCCTACCTGTCAATGACTACTTCAACTTCAACCACAACAATACGTGAGCACACAATAGATTCGAACTCAAAGTAAACTGATCCAATTGCAGGAAATATGACTTCAGCAACAGAGTTGTAAATGCCTGAAATGCACTATCTGATTCTGTGGTCTCTTCCCCAAATCCCCAAAACTTTAACCTTAGATTGTCTACTGTTGACCTCACCCCATTCCTAAAAGGTCTGTAAGGGGTGTGCATAAGCACACCAATGTGCCTTCCCTTCCTGTCCTAATGTTTCTTTTTATTAGTACTTACTTATACTTATATGTTTATATGTCATGTTCATACTTATACTTGTTTTTTCTCATATGTGCTTGATAAATAAAAAATCAAATCAAAGTCACATCACGGGCTTATACAAAAAGCTATTTTCACTACTTGTTTTGTCAACATGCACTTCAGTTACCTAGCTAGAGGCAAATAACTTGTTGGAAATTTGGGCAGAATTACTAATTTTCTTGTCCCAGGTGGTTTGTTAAACTAACAGTATTTGATGTTAAACAAATTACTGTCGAATTACTATCATTGTGATGCATGATTTAAAAAAAATATTTTTTTTGTCAATAGCTTCTTGAAGTTGATAGATTACATTATGTAATGCTGCCCTTCATTTAAATACAGGTTTAACTGTGGCTACGATACTTTTCAGTATACTGAGGAGCCTACTTATGTTTCACATGTTGGTTAATGCAGCTCGGACTTTACATAACAAAATGTTTCAGTCGGTTTTGAGAACTCCTGTGCTGTTCTTTGACAGAAACCCTATTGGTAAGTTTCTATCTCTTTTTCAATAATGGAATGCTGCTGGCTATTCCAGGAATGGGCAATGTGATTCAGGAACGTCATCACACTGTTTAAATGGTGACATTATTTCATGTATGTTATCCTTCTGACATCATTGTTGGTAGGTTGTAGATGTCACTTTTGATATATAGCAATAGCACTTAGACTTATATACCACTTCACAATGCTTTACAGCCCTCTCTAAGCGGTTTATAGAACCAGCCTATTGCCCCCAATTATCTTGAGTCCTCATTTTACCAACCTTGGAAAGATGGAAGGCTGAGTCAGCCTTGAGCTGGTGAGAATCGAACTGCCAGCTATCGACAGTCAGCAGAATCAGCCTGCAATATTGCATTCTAATCATTGCTCCACCACAGCTCTTGTATGAATGATGAAAATATTTTCCCCGCTTCATGCCACTTTTCAGCTAAGTGGTATCTGCAGAATGTTCCTATTTTTAATGTCTACTTAGTGTAGCTGGCACTTTTTTGCAGTGATGTCTTCTTCAGTTGAAACGTCATGGCATATGCTTAAAGGTTCATTGATTGAGAAAGTGCAGAATAATAGAATGACTTTATTGTCTCTTTTAAGGTACACTAATTGGCATACATTAAAATGAAATTTCATTCCCTGAGATATTTCTACTAGGGATATTAAAGGCAAATTTAGGAGAGAAAGTAAAAACTTATTGCTACATATATTGACTGCAGCAAGACTAGCATATGCTCAAGTATGGAAGCAAAAGGAGATACCATCAGAGGAACTGGTAATTAAAAAAAATATGATATGTGTGGAAATGATGAAATTAACATTCAAATTGGAGGATAAGGCCGACTCAGAATATTACAGAATATGGGACAAATGGTATAGATGGCTGAGGGATAGAGACAAAGAAGACTAAAGGAAATGTAAGGTATATAAACACAAAGTATTAGAGGTTATAATAAGATTCAAAATATCTATTGCACTGTTAAACAACGAGTATAGTTAATCATGACTGTTAAGATATAATTATTTGATGGAATTTTATTGTTCTTTTTTTGTTATTGTTGTTGTCTCGATTGTTTTGTATGGTTTTTTCTATGTTTTTGATTTATGTCATGTTCGTTGTTTTTTTTAAGAAAACTAATAAAAAATTATTTAAAAAAAAGAGAGAGAAAGAAGAAGTAGTTTAAAGATCAAAAGGATGTACTACATATGAAGAGCTGGACAGACACTGTGAAATCAAAGATGATTTTCAAGGACAGAAAGATAAGGGGAGATGCATTAAAGGGTGTAAAATGATTTTACACCTTGGGGAATGGTGGCTCGCAGGGTTAGGACATTGGATTGATTAGAAACAAGCCCGTGTTTGAGACCTGAGTGTTGCCATGGGGGAAGTAAGCTCCTGTCCTTCACTCCAGCTCCTCATGGAGATATAGAAGGAGACCACCATAGATGCCACTGGCTAATCCTTTCAATCCAGAAGCACCTCAGTGCTTCCGACACAAATGCAATGCAAGTTGTGTTCCATTTTCTTTGTCTTCCTCTACGTGTTTAAAATTTGGCCATAGAGCCAAGGTGGCGCAGTGGTTAGAGTGCGGTACTGCAGGCTACTTCAGCTGACTGCTAGCTGCAGTTCAGCAGTTCAAATCTCACCAGCTCAAGGTTGACTCAACCTTCCATCCTTCCGAGGTCGGTAAAATGAGGACCCAGATTGTTGGGGGGCAACAGGCTGACTCTATAAACTACTTAGAGAGGGCTGTAAAGCACTATAAAGTGGTACATAAGTTTAAGTGCTATTGCTATTTAATATTGTTCTACAGCATGGATAATACTGCTTACCTCTTACACGAATAGTGTGGTGGCTCTGTATATGTGTGGATGGATGTACAGCCTTGGTTAATATTTATATTGGACTGGTTACTTATTAGATTGATTGATTATAGCACTGATGGCAAAATAACAATTCATGTCCTCTCTCCTTGAGACAAAAACAAATATGGCTAGTCATTCTATTGTATTCTAGGAAACAGAGTTTTTAAAGATAGGTGACCATTATTGGGCATTCAGGCATGGTGGTTTAGAATGTCAGATCACAAACCCATCGTGTTTTTTTAACAGGGCTGCAGAATTAAGAAAAATTGATTTTTTTTCGTTTCTAACCGACAAGTAATATCATGGGTTGGTGATGGAGGCTTGTTTGCATTCTGTGTATTCCTGTTCTCACATTCAAATAAGACTTCCAACTTAGATTAGAATCTTCAGGCTGCTGATTGTGCCTTGATATTTAATACTAAATAGTAGATATCCATGTATTATTTATTCATTGCTTTCAGGAGTAACATGTGTTCATTTTATTCTTACAGTCAGGGTGGGTTAGAACATCTTGTTCACCCTGATGCATAGTAAAATGCTTCACAATTTAATTAAATATAGTAGAACACCCAGAAATCAATAAGAAAATGACTAAAATAAATTAGAATAATGTATTTAATCAAATTATAATGAATACTTTTTGAAATAAACATGATTTTAGCAGCAGAAAGATGAAACGAACAAGCTTTTACTATACAGGAGAAAAAAATGAATAGCGCGATGGTCATTAAAACAAAATTAAAAACCATGAATATTCTTAGTACTCCATTGATTTATCTAGTTTAGTATGCTTAATTTTACCACACTGTGCTTTGAATTGTGGTCATTTTTTAAGAGTTCTTTTCAGAAGCTTGTGCTAAGTATGCTAAGCTCAATATTCAGGCCATGGCTTTTCGGCTGGTTATATCTCTGCTTTATTATTTTGACATATTTTCTTTTTGTCGGTGATAAGTCATCAACTGGACAGTGATCTTGTTTTTATCCTATGATTGGGGGCAGATGCTTTCTACTGATCTCTGGACCAGGACGTGTGAATTTTTACAGGCACTATGCAAACTTGGTGATTTGGCACAGTTCATGGTAATTATCTAGCTTTTTTTTTTTTTAAATCACTTTCATATTACAATTTTTATATGGCCCCTACATGTAATAGTAATCTAATATTCTATAATTGGCTTCTATTAAAATTGTCTAAGACTTTATCTATGCATTACACACGTGAAGATCCACTACATATCAAAAGAATATATTTGACCCTATGTTGCATTATTCCTCAGCTCCACTCCCACCCCATACCACAAGTTAGACATAGACACTTGAAGATGCAAACCTGTTTCTGTGTAAGATTTCCTTGTGGCATGAAATCCCAATTCTTTATGGAAAGCTTATGTGGTAGAGGTATGAGCATGAATAATATACATATCTGTGTATTATTTCATTTAATGGATTGAATATTTCATACAACCTCAGTGGTGGGATTCAAATAATTTAACAACCTGTTCTCTGCCCTAATGACCAGCTGGGTAGGCATGGCTAGGTGATCATGTGGCTGGGTGGAGCTCAGCTGACAGTAACTCTGGGCATAGTGCCAAGAACCTTTAGCTGTTCTATGGGTTAACCAAGAGGCAGTTTCTGTAAGTAGGGCAATCAAGATTAGGCTAGAAACAACCCCAGAAT
>JAOYMU010000010.1:38121094-38132417 GCA_025802295.1 Psammodynastes pulverulentus
GTCTCCTGAGGCTCCAGAGGCTTCCTTCGAGCCTCCGGGAGGGCAAAAATGGCCTCAAACGGGCCAAAAATCAGCTGAGAGGCACGTGCATGAGCAGTGCAGGTAAGTGTGCCGATGGCTTGCATGCCCGCACAAATGGCTCTGCGTGCCACCTGTGGCACGCGTGCCATAGGTTCACCATCACTGGTCTAGATTTTCTGTAATTCCTGAATACTGTTTTTTTTTTCAGCCTCCATTAACTAAGTGCCCTCCAAATTTTATCCTGCAAATAACTTGGTCAATAGTAGCCTAATCCTAATAGAAGATTGGGTTTTCACAGTCTATAGAAACCCATCAGCATTCCTACTTGGAAAATAAAAACTTTTGAGTCTTTTAGTAGATCCAGCAAATTTGGCAATAATGAATGATGAAGTCTTGATTATTGTGGTTAACGCAAACAGTGCTGACCTGAAGTTTTTGTTAACTTCAGTTGCTTTGACAGTAAACAGAGTTCTAATACTGAATATACTTACACAAAAACATTTCCATTGAGATTATTTATGTTGAAATTGGAGTTACATACAGTTGTCTGGCATATAATTTAATAAATACTGTTCAATAAATGTAATGTTGATTTCAATCAAATAAATTGCATATAGCTATGATTTGCCTTCTCTACCTTAAGATCTTCCAGATATATTGACTAAAATTTCCAGCATTACTCCATACAGTTTTCCACTAGAAAAATGACTCAGAGTTGATTGCAGTTGAACAGCATCAAAGTCTGATTGATTGATTGATTGATTGATTGAATAATTGAATGAATGAATAAATGAATGAATGAATGAACGGTGAGACCTGGAGAATAAAATTCCCAGAAGCAGCTCCAACTTTCTGGAGTCACCATGTGTAAATTGGGTGGCCATATAAATTTGTTTAATAAATAAATAAAAACAGTTCCCCCCACCACTATGTGGCCAGATAGGCTACTACTCTGATGTTTTTCCATCAAATGGTGAAGACCATCATTTTCAGTAGGGTGAGGAAGATCAGCCTTTTGGGAGTGAGGTATTTATACTAGTTTTTATTAATCAATATTTAATCACTTTAACTGCTTATCATGTTTTATGGATACTGCAAGAGAAGAAGAATTGTAAATAATACATTTTACAGTACAGGTAGTCCTTGAGTTACAACCACAATTGAGCTCAAAATGTATGTTTGCTAAGTGAAACATTTGTTAAGTGAGCTTGCCCCATTTTACGACTTTTCTTGTCATTGTTGTTCAGTGAATTATTGCATTTGTTAAGTTAGTGACATGGTTGTTAAGTGTAATTGGCTTCTCCATTGACTTTGCTTGTCAGAAGGTTGTGCTGTTGTAATTTTGAACGGTCACTAAATGAACTTTTGTAACCCGAGGACTACTGGTATATAGTGCAATGCACACCCCTGTACTATGGAATTAAGCCATATTCATATTTTATTATACAGACAGTATAGGACAGGGGTCAGCAACCTGCGGCTCTAGAGTCACATGTGGCTCTTTCATCCCTCTGCTGCAGCTCCCTGTTGCTGGTTGGCTCCACAATTGATAGGGCTTTCAGTTAGGACAGGTAGAGGAAAAAGGACGCCGTGCTAGGAGGGAGACTCTATGGTGGGGGAACCGGACTTCTGGTTGGCTCCAGAATTGAACAGGGGACTTCGGTTAGGACCTTTGTGGCTCTTTTGAGTGTTTAAGGTTGCCGACCCCTGGTATAGGACAAGTTAGCTAATACTTTCCAGGATTTGAACATAAAGAAGCACACTATTAGTACTTCCAAATGAATATGGTTAGGCTTAAAGCCTAACAATCTTCTAAAGAGATTTTCTCCTCCTATCAGTGATTGTATTCATGAAGGTTCATAATACATCATTTTAATAATCTGTGATAGTCAACCATTAGGCATTAAATGATTCTTCAAGACTGTGCTGTTCAATTACTTTTTCAGACCAAGGAATTTTCTACACTTCTAGTACCTTTAATCTTAAGAAAGAGGTATTTTATTATTCCGTTGTTTTGCTACAATATATTCAGTGGCTAACCACAAAGATTGAATAATTGTTTTGCGTTGTCTACTTCATATGTTCTCAGGAAAATGTACAAGATATCTTATAGGGCTCTTAATTGTTAAGACTGTGGGGGTAATCTTTCCGATCTCTTGAAAAAGTTTCATACGGAGTAATTAAATGGGCTATGCCGGTAAAGATGGCAATAGAGAAAACAAACATTTTTTTTTCTGTTGAACTTGACAAGCTTGTAATTTTCTTGGCAGCAGTTCTAAAGTAAGTTCACCACTGCCTTCTTTCCAGTCTGATCTATAGCCTGGGATATTCAGGTTTGACTTTGCACACAGCTTCTGCCAAAATTGGCCACTGACATCTGCCTGGTTCCAGTTTGATGAAGTAACTTCTAGAAAGATGTAGATTAATACAGTTTTAAGAGGCATAGTGTCTTTTATGAATGCTTTTATAGTAATCTCTCAATAACTTTATGATAGATCAGGGGTGTCAAACTGGCGGCCCACTGGCCGGATGCGTTACACGCAGGCCCCACCCACACCAGATCTGTGAAGGGGAAAAACATCACAATACGTCACATGATGGCAATTGTGAATTTAACACCCATTTGATAGATGATAGATAGATCTATAGATGGATAGAGTTGGATAGATATCATAATGATTTTTTGACCAAATTGCCTTGGTTTTCTCTTTAGGATTTTGTTTTGTTTTGTTTACTTTCCTCTATTGAGAAATAAAAATAATATCTATGTGCAAAAGTGCAAACTCACCACAGCAGAATTTCTAGAGAAGTTGGCTGTTTTGGTTACCTTCAGGAACAATGCTTTTATTATGTACTAAGTTTTTATTGTTTTAAGTTGCAGAAAAACTCACTTTCTAAACATTCATAATTGCATTGTTTTGGTTTTTACTTTTATTTATTCATCATATTTCCACACTACCCATCTCATCTAAGTGATTTTAATTGCCTCTCTGAAAGTACATCTGATAGAAATATCTATTAATTAATACAATATTTGCCAAATATTAAAACCAATCTTTCAAAAGAATAAAATCGAAGGAAAACACTGTATAATTCTAGGGAAAAAACATAGTAACATAGTAATAAAATGCAGTATACAATGAATGGAACATACCGCATCGTGAAAGAAAAACAGCAGCATAAAAATAATAAGAGCTTTATTGTGGTATATTACTTAGTTAAAAGTTCTACAATTCACTATAATTCCCTATTTTCTAAAAATAGTTGGAGCTGTGATGATTGGGTCAGATCACTCTTCCATTTTGATGACAATGTTCTCAAGTTCAACTATCCAGGAACGTGATTTATATTGGAACCAAGTAAATGTAAAAAGATGAATTTCCTTTTCAATATGCAGTATTTTTTAATTAAAATTTACTAAGCCATAAATTCCCACAAAGTTTTCTGAATGAGATCTGCACATGTTAATTGCTGTAAAGATTTTCCGTTTCTCATTGGAAAAGACATTTTGTCCACTCTATAGAAGAATGGACATTGGAAGGATGGTTAAGTTGTGGAGGTAGGCATTGATATCCAGAATAACTTTGCATATAAAAAGTAAATGTGACAAAGAATTTTAGTTTGAATGGAAACTATTTCAAAGTTACAGTTTCATATATGGATTTGTACCACATTTAACATTTGGGCTTCTTTTCTACATAAAGTGTTAATATTTTACAGTAGTTGTGTATGTTTCCGTAAGTTTGTTTCTGATATTTATATTCTGTTGTGCTTAGTTCTAATTGTTAGTTTTTAAAAGCAATATCATATATATTCATTTAGAACTAATCAATTAAATAGGTAAAAACTTTTCTTTATCTGCCACGTATTCTCTATTTATCCAACTATAACATGTTTTTCCTTCTCTTTCCGTTTCCTTTCTTCCTTCATTTTTGTTTGTTTAATAACAACAACTATTATTATTATTATTATTATTATTATTATTAAACAAAATAGTAATCTCATCAAAACAAATCTGTACCACAGTATATAATTATTTGACAAGGAACTTTTAAAATAAGGGCATCTCCTTTTGAAAGTACATTCCATTAAGATGTACTCCCAGTTCTCACCTATTTCACTTCAACAAAACATGGATTGTGGAACAGAGAATTAATTTACTAATACATATCAGAATCAGGTCACTGATTCTTTTTTTTAATATTTGAGGGTATTTAAGACAATTTAATGAAATGTATTTTGAGTCTCACTGATTCTTTTTTTTTAATATTTGAGGGTATTTAAGACAATTTAATGAAATGTATTTTGAGTCTCACATAGTGGAGGATGTAATTTTTTTCATTTATGTCTGAACAATTATCAGGAATAGACCTGAAGAATCCATACTCCAGTAATCTAATACAAAGATGACTAGACAAAAATGTTAGTAACTAGATTTCTAGGAGGAGTGCAATTAGTCCATTATCTAAAGATGTCAACTTTTTGTAATGGCCGATGCTCATTGAACTTTAATTCCAACTTGAAGAACATTTCCAGCATTAGTGTATTTTCTTTGAGAAGGAAATGTCACTACTGTGGCACCTGTTGAAAGCAACTGTCTTCAACAGTTGCTTTCTCTGAATGAACTTCTGTTTATTAGCCTTTTTAATTTATACATAAGCACTCATTTAACCCACCTCTTCAGCTGAATTTGATGCAAAAGAAGTTGTCAAATTAGTGAGACATTGTCAGTGTATGGATCAGTTATCTGATTCAAAGATATTGAGGGCAAAGTTAGATCTTAAGGATCATGGAGACCAAGTCACTATATCTTGCTACCAACATTCAGAATGGCATAACTGCAAAACAATGACCCACAACCCAGCCACTCTTTTATGACATGATTCCACTGAACCTGGTAGACAATTGTTTCAACATTTGATAAGAGGTCTAGAGGGTTTTTTTGTTGTTGTTTAAAAAAAAAACTTCAGACACACATATTTAATCTGAGCACTTGCTGATGTGGGTTTATATAATCAGTATCTTCCAAAAGTTCCTAGAACAAATTATGTATCTTTCTGACATTATGCATTACCTCATTAAGGTAGCATGTTGCTCACTCTTCAAAATAGTGTTTACAAACTGCTAGAATGTGCAAGCGGTCAGATTAAGATGTTAAAGTGTTCTGTTTTGCTAGCAAGACAATTGTTTTGAAGAACCCATTATTATGGCTCATTCCTTGATCCAGATATTTATGATCAAACTTTTGGAGCTGTTCTTGCCTACTATGTTTTTAACAGCTTAGGCTGCTATTATATAAAGCCAATCTTTGATTTTGGACACATTTAAAATTTAGACACATGGAGCTCATCTTCCAAAAATTTCCAGTACAATTCTTTTCCAGCCCTTCATAGAAATACCTGCAAAGTGCATGCTCTGTTAGTGACTTAATTTGAAACAACTCATAAATTCACATTTTTAATATTACTGGAATATTTTTCTTTCATTGAATTGGTTTTTTTAATTGCTGTTTTGAGTATATCATCTTAAACTGTTCTTAACATGTTTTGAGAGAAAAGATGGTCTCTCCAATTTAATTTTCTGTCTCTTTTCTTAGGACATTCCTATATCATTGTTGATCCTATTGCTTCCTCTTCAGATCATGGAAGACCTCAATTTTTTTAAAGGGTCCAGAGAAATCCATTACACATTTTTCCCCACCTGAATATGTCAGCATGATTTTAGCATGCTATTTGCAATTAAAATATCTATAAACTAATTAGGGGATGCAGCCTCAGGCTAACATGCCAACCTAGAAGGAAGGGAAAAATAAGAAGGTCATCCACATGCATTTATCAACAACATTGCAATGCCATGCCTTTGTAATATACTATGCCAAGGTTATATAAGCTTTGATTTTACTTTTGCTCTAGGCTGTTCAACAAGATGCCATTGCTTTCCTGGGAGCTTGAGTACACTATTTGTTGTTTCCATGATAATACATAGAATCATACGAGTGGGACCTTGGAAGTCTTCTAGTCCAACCCTCTGCTCAAGGCAGGATACCATCCTGGTCAAAGGATTGTCCAGTCTATTTTTGAAAACTTCCACCCATGGAACACCCATCCCCCAACTCCAAGAGGCAAGCTATTCCATTGATTAATTGTTCTCTCAGTCAGGAAATTTCTCCCTTAATTCTAGATTGGATCTCTCTTTAACAACATTACTTTTGGTTCTGCCCTCTGGTGTTTTGGAGAATAAATCAGTCCTCCTTTCTCTGTGACAGCCTGTCAAATACTGGAAGTCAGTTATCATGTCATCCCTAATCCTTCTGTTTTATAGGCTGGGCATAGCTAGCTCATTCAACCATTCATCATATGAGTTAACCTCCAGACCCCTTATCATCTTTATGTCGTTGTACATTTATGTTGTTAGCAATGCTCTCTCTCCCCTTGCCTGTGTATTGCATTCTGCAAAGCCCAGAACCAGAGGCACATACGTATAAGGGTTTCCTTCTAATGCCAAGCTGTGCAAGAGGAAAAGAAACCTATTTCAGAGGGCAGATCAATTGGAGCATCTGATTACCCGCAGTGGCTTATAGACAGCTGGGTAAAAGAACGGGATACCTTCCAGACAAGGCTTGTTAGTTGTTTAGGTTTTGGTCACATGGCTGATCTGAGTGATAGCAAATATTATGGAATTAAAGTCATCTGTGCAAATGGGACCATTAATATCTTTATCTTTTCACAGACTAGGGTAGATGGAAACCAGCTGTCCAGTTGGACTCTCCAGTTATACATTCATAGTAGCTGTTTTGTTCCAGTTCTGGTCCGGTTGCACTGGCAACTCTGATTTCTAGTCTCATGGTTTCAGTTTCTTTTAAATATCTGTTAAATACCTGAGGAGTGTTCTCTTCTGATCTGAATTTTCTTCATTTGCCCAGAGGTTTCGACTCATTTGCACACATGGCAAATTTGACTTCCTTTTTCTGAGCCAGGTGCCTTGTGGGGGAATGCCTACACTTGGGAATGTATTTTGCTGAAGCGAACTAGATTTCACTACAGTTTTAGATGCCAAGTCGAACCATGTCCTTTTGGGTTGGATGAACATTGATTTCCTCACAGTTTTAGTTTGGTGGTCGTATCAAGGATCATTATTATTTATTTGCTGGGCTGATAGGTTGCTCAATCAGAACTGACTTTGTTATAGGCCTGTTACCTTTATGCTATGACAAAAAAACCATCTGTTCTACCACGTTTCATTACTTATTTAAAGAGGAAAATTCTAGAGTTTAACCACATTATAAAATTTGAAGGAAATCTATAAAGAAATACAGAAAGTGAATTAGAAGTCTTAGAAGTGGTTTACAGATTCTGTGAAGGGTGTACCCAGGAGTTACCCTAGTTTTGATAACATCTCCTGGCTGGAAGAAAAGAATTTGTGTGATGAATCTGTGTTGGTTCTGCAGATTATCTCAGTGGAGAATTTCTTCCTCAACATTTTACCTAACATAAAGAAACCTCTAGGATTGCAGCAGTTGTAGCAATCACTGAGGTCTATCACAATCTTGCTTTAGTCCCCACAGCAGTTGCTAATATTGAACAAATTTCAATAGAATTTCAAAATAGGAAAGGCATTTTGCTTTAAATTGAAGGCATAGTATATGCTTACCTTTTTTAAAAAATCCAACTCTAAGGCCTTAGCATCCTTTGTGTGGGAGCAACTATACTAACCAAACTGATATTCTGATATCTTAGAGATATTAGAAATTGAGTTGAAAATCCACAGGCTGATAATCTACAGTTGTTATTCTTCCAAGCAGTTTCTTTTGTATCCTGTGAGGCTAGTGTGGAGATGACTTAGACCGAAGACGAAAAGCTGTTCTGATAATCATAGATCATCCCAAGGGTGAGCAGATCCAATTCCAATCAAAGAATTGTATTAAAAATACTACTGTTACATTTATTTCAATACCTACAATTTGGAAGTATGTAGAAAAATAATATTAAAGAAGTAGTTATAGAAGATTGAATATAAAATAATGCACACAAAACTCTAGTATAATATAACCAGACTCCTGTGTTTTAGGTGAGCATTCCAAAGATCTATTTGCATAGATAACTATAGATTGTTTGAAATCAAGGCTCTACATTCATCAATTGTGTATTTATGAATAACAGGCCTCTTAAAGAAAACCAGCCTTATAGTTTTCTGATTCATAACAGCTCATTGGCACAAAATAGACAAAAACATGTAATTTTCTTCATTCCATTTCATAATTTATCACATTCACACAGGAATACACCAGAGGTCCCACAAGTTTCTTGCAAAGATTGAATGACTGACTACCTAGGAAAATTATACCTTTCAAAAATTCTGTTTTTTATGTGGCTAGAAATATATAGGGAGGTTTATTGCTCGAACATAGGTATATTAAACTTTGCTGGGGTAAAAAAATAGTCACCTGAGACGAAAAAATATATTTACTTTTTTTTTTGTCAATGCAGCAAAAAAATTCCCCATGATTTATAGAAAAAACTCCCTCCAAGGTATAGCTTAGCTTGTGACTATCAAGTTGTACCAACTATCTCGGTCGTAAGAATTGATCTTAACTGCTTTTATGCTGTCAAAGGCATTTAGAATTTCTTGAATATTATCCTGTCCTGAACTGGGAAGGAGAAACATTGCTCTGAGCCCTTATCTCTGTAAACATTAGCTATAAAATTATAGATACGCTTGGTCAACTGGACTATTTAAACTTCATGGCAGGACAAGCACTTCTGTAAATTCAAGGTAGTGGATTTTTTTTCACACTCATTGAGTTCATAATTCTTGACAAATGTGCAATAATAACTATAAGAGAAATTTCATTTTATACATAAGGGATATGAAGGGAAATCACTGTCTGCATACCTCAGCCTTGCTTCCCAAATCACCCCTTCTGATAATATTGTTTTAAGTTTTAATTAAGCTCTGTTAGTATATGCAACAGGAAGCCAAAAGTAAGGGCCAAAGTAGCAGCTAAGTGAGAGGTACTTTCATGTTCGAGGCTCATTTGTTCATATTGGTGAATAGCCTAATCGATATTTCAGGAAAAGGTCACACCAATTCATTTATCTGAAATCCGGTACTCAAATCATGTTCTCTGGTTCAACTGCTGTGCTAGAATACTACTGCCTTCCTATCATTTTAGATTATTTTTGTCTCATCTTGTATCCCAGGAACTGTCTCATTTGTATGATGAATGTAGCAGATTTTGCATTCTGTAGCAGTTACTAGAACAAAAAATTAAGTTGTGCAGAAGATGTGATGAGCCCTCCCATCTAGGTGTAATTTGATGACAAAATTAAGTACAAATAGCTAATGGTTGGATTCTGCCCCATTTTTTCACTTTACAACAGTTGTTACAGGTAGGTTCCCTTCATTCTCATGGCTTCAGTTCCTGAAACTAAGTTTTTTCTCAGACTAAGCAAGAATGTCAGAAACTTGGCTGATGTTTAAGCTTTTGATTATAATTTATATATGCATTTGTTGGAATAGAAGTACCTATCCCTTGCCGAAGGCTCTTCTTCAACATCTGTGATGTGACCTCACATAGGTTGCTCATACAGCCTGCCTGCTCCCACCTTCTTCTCCTTAACCATTTCATTCCAACAAGTTATTTTCAAAAGATATGCAGACCTCAGACAATTCTCAGAGGATGGAAATTTCTGCTAAACTTGATGTTTATGTAGATACATTGAAAAAAATCCCATGATCTCCTTGGCTCTTGTCTCATCCCGGTATAGGTTCACATTGGCAGGTTTTATTTTGTTCATACCGTATGTGGAAGGGCTGTTAAAAATAAAACCTGACTCACACAATTATGAATGATGAAAAAATGAAAAAAGCCAGGAATTTTACGTGATAAACCCGGTTTTTAAAAATTCTTGTTGGGAAGTGAAAGTCTCACGAGCATTGGAAAAATCATGAGTTGTAGTTCTGAGCTGCATTAGGATTGGTGGACCACAAATTGCTTGAGTCGGGCTGTGCAGTTCTTCAGAACTGAGCTCCAAGAGCACTTTGGATTGTGTTTGTCGATAATACTTTGAAGGAACAGTGCAATTTTCTCTAGGATACATATTCTTTGCTAGGATTTGCCTGTTTGCTGCTATCTATTTCAAATTTTAGCAAGGTTTCCTCTTTATATTGTTCAAGCTAAATTTTTGAAGCAAAATAAACTATGCACCATGAACAAATCTATAGGGAATTGAAATACTGTACATTGTTCAAGACAGATTTCTTTACTCTGTAGCATAGTTAAAGTATTTCATTGTTTGTTTAAGATGTGTATAGTGATCTTCAAAACAAGACAGAGTATATTGCTGTAAATGGGAAACTCATCAAATTTGCAGGTGACTACAAGTTTGGGGGAATAGCCAATGCTTTAGAAGATAAACTCAAGTTCCAAAAGAATTATTGACAGACTTGAACTTGTCTTATCCAACAAAATACAATTAAGTGGTGAGAAAAATAAGGGCTTACGCTTAGGCAAGAAAAATCAAATGTACAGATGTAGAATAGGTGGTACCTAGCTCAACAGCAGTAACTGTGAGAGGGAGCTAGGTGGGAAACACTAAAGTAAGAGCCAGTGTGCTGCAGCTGCCAAAAAGTCAATAGACAGATAATATCAACAGACAAATAATATTAAGCTCATGTAAAGTGATGTTAGTATTTTATACTGCATTTTATACTGCACACTTGGAATACTGCATCCAGTTCTGGTCACCATGATATAAAAAAGATGTTGAGACTCTAGAAAGTTTGCAGAAAAGAACAACGAAGATAATTAGAGGACTGGAGGCTAAATCATACAATATATGGGCATAACAACTAGGTAAAGGTAAAGGTTCCCCTTGCACATATGTGCTAGTCGTTCCCGACTCTAGGGGCAGTGCTCATCTCCATTTTAAAGCTGAAGAGCCAGTGCTGTCCGAAGACGTCTCCATGGTCATGTGGCCGGCATGACTAAATGCCAAAGGCTCACGAAATGATGTTACCTTCCCACCAAAGTGGTCCTTATTTTTCCTACTTGCATTTTTTACGTGGTTTTGAACTGCTAGGTTGGCAGAAGCTGGGACAAGTAACGGGAGTTCACCCTGTTATGCAGCACTAGAGATTCAAACCGCTGAACTGCCAACCTTTTAATCGAGAAGCTCAGTGTCTTAGCCACTAAGCCACCACGTCCCTTAGCAACTAGATGTGTCTAGTCCAGGGGTGGGCAAACTTGACAGTTTTAAGACTTGTGGACTTCAACTCCCAGAGTTCCCCAGCCAGCCATTTC
>JAOYMU010000010.1:38167962-38186876 GCA_025802295.1 Psammodynastes pulverulentus
CTCAGAACCAGTAGTAAATTTTTTTGAATCCCACCACTGGTGTGTGTGTGTGTGTGTGTGTGTGTGTGTGTGTGTGTGTGAAAATCTAGGACATGTGGGATAGTTGGGATATAACTTGATTTCTGGAATGGTATGTGGGAATAAGTTTGTAAGATGGGGATGAAAGGTGCTTCCTAGGGAACTGTCAGATAAGAGAGGGCATAGTTGCAGCTGCATAATGGATGAAGAAGAGGGCTTGGAAGGGACCCTTCCCCAATTCTCAGACTGTAAAGTGAGTTGGTAGACTTGGAAGATACTGTTAATGTAGCCTTACAATCAAGTAGAATTAGCTCATGTGGTTTCTGTCTGGTCTGCCTGGGAAGGCTGACGGTTTCCTAATTTGACTGCAGATGATATCATCTGCAGTCAAGTGCAAACCTACTGAATCATGTGATAGTTGGTAAAGAAGTGTGTGTCCCATCTTTAGTGTCCTCTTGTGTTGTGTTGTGTTGCATTGTACAGTCAGAGCACAGAAAGAAGACATGGGCACTGGAATGCCCAGATGCCTGGCACTGTTAGTGTTCAACAGAAAAGGGGGGAGGGACACTGCATGAATTGGCTGAATGCCTCCCTAACAGCAAATAAGTATGGTGAGAATGAGTAGGATCTGGTTAGAATAACTTTTTTGCTGCCCCTCCATTCACTACTTGGCAACTAACATATGCAAAGGACCCTGAGATACTTTAGTAATGCTACCTTGATATCACAGTGAGTGTGCTTTTATCTGCAAAATGAAGGAGTCCTTGACTTATAACTGGTTGTTTAACAACCATTTGAAATTATGACAGTTCTCTCCAGAGCTACTTAAACCTCTCTTCAGAGTTACGACAGCCACACAGACTCCTGCAATTATGTGATTGCATTTTGGGATCTTGGCAACTGGCCAAGCATATAGCTATTTGTAGCATATAGCAGTGAACACGACGTGCAATTTTTTTTTGCCAGTTTGGCATTTACTTCTGGCTTCTGGCAAAAAAACCACCCGTTGGGGAAAATGGATTCACTTAAAGACCACTTGGTTTGCTTAACAACCATCATAAGAAATCCAGTCATGCAATGCCTCAACTTATGACTGCAATGGCTTACAACTGTAATTCTGAGCTCAATTATGGTTGTAATTTTTTTTTAATTAAAATTTTATTAATATAAAATGCAAAAATACAAAATAGGAAAATAAGGGAGGGAAAAGGGAAGGGAAATGTGTAGGGCAAAGGGGAAAAAGAAAGAAAAAGCATTGACTTTTGACTTCCTTTGGTGCATTAGAACAAGATAATAGCATCAAATCTTAACTTTTTACTTTTATATAATACAAACTAGCCATTTCTATAACAACATACATGTGGCAAAACCCAAATTCAAAGTTTCATGTTTTTTCCACCGTAAGCACATAATCCAGTGATGGCGAATCTATGGCACGTGTGCCACAGGTGGCATGCAGAGGCCTCCCTGCGGGCACACGAGCCATTGGCAAACTAATCTGTACCGCTCATGCGTGTCCTGGACAACTGATTCTTGGCCTGTTTCTGCCCTCCTGAGGCTGCAGAGGCTTCCCTTGAGGGCCTCCAGAGCCTGGGGAAAGCTGTTTTCACCCTCCCAGAGGCTCAAGGGAGGCATCTGCAGCCTTGGGAGGGTGAAAAATGGGCCTTCTGGAAGTACTGAAACGAGCCCGTTTTCGGCTTCCTGATGCTCCAGAGGCCTCCTTCGAGTCTCCCAGAGGGCGAAAACTGCCTCCCCCAGACTCTGGAAGCCCTCTGAAGGGGACCAGGAGTTGCGTGCACATGCACAAAGGGGTGCATATATGGGGTTGTGGAGCGTAGGGTGTGGGGTGTTCAATTATCAATTATCAAAAAAATCAATTATCTGTGTGTGCTTTCTGGAGCTGATTTTCTGCAACAAACTGTAACATATCTGTATGTAGTTGTCTATATGTGGTGACTTTGTGCTTTAAAAAAAGTTACAAATCTAATTTTTAAATTTAAAGAACTACTTGCCAAGCCCTCCCCAGATGGATAAGTTTAAAGAAGGAAGGACTATAAGACTTTAGTCAGGTGTCTGCAATTTTAGTATTAGAAGTAAGTACAGATTTTTGGAAACCACAAAAGGAATTATCCACTCTTATCTATCAGCTAGTACATTAAGGTGGAGTTTTCAGAATGATGTGAATAGTTTCTTCTCAAGTTTCTCATTACCTCGACTTTATCCTTAATTATTTCTAATATTCCTTTTAAGATTTTTCCAGCCTTCCCACACTTCCTCCTCCCTAAAGTACCTGGTTACCACCAGCTTGTAGTGTTGAGAATAAAGAAAGTAAAAGAAAATCTGGGAAAATCCTTGAGCAAAAGTCAAAGGTTTTGAATGCAGAAAGTCACAAGTTTAATTTGTGACAATTGCTTCTTAGCTTCTGGTGCAACCCAACTGCATGGATTGGTTAAAGCAAAAGTGCGCAAGATGGGGCACCACAATGGTTTGTAACCCCAATTCCCATCAATCCATAGATGGTGGTGATGTAAGAAGGAACCAAATTCTGTACCAGAGGTGGTATTCAGCAGGTTCTGACCAGTTCTGGAGAACCGGTAGCGAAAATTTGGAGTAGTTCAGAGAACTGGCAAATACCACCTCTGACTGGCCCTGACCCCATCTATTCTTTGCCTCCCGAGTCCCAGCTGATCGGCTGGGTCTTCTTTTGTTGCCCTGCACAGGAGAACAAAACTGGAAAGCAGATTAGTGGAGTGGGAAGGGAATGGAGATTTTACAGTAATCTTCCCCTGCCACACCCACCAAGCCAGACCATGCCCACCAAGCCATGCCCACAGAATCAGTAGTAAAATTTTTTGAATCCCACCACTGCTCTGTACCTCTAGAATACAAATCAGAGTTTGGGGCTTTAATTAAAACAGCCCTCGCATTTAGCTCTAATTTGAGAACCGAATTTGTGGTTTATTTGTTAACTTTACATGGGGCTCTTTCATTTTACCCTCACAGCATCAATCCCTTGAGGTTAGCTGGGCTGTGGCTGAATTTCCATGATGGAGGCTGACCCTGAGTCTTTCCAGATCAGGTCCAATCCTAGAATCTTGCACCTCAGTGGCACCCCTGGCTGAAAGTTTGGAGAGGAGCCACATCTGGTGTCCCAAAAGGCAAATCCTGGCATTTCCCATTGTCATCCCTAAGTTTATAAAGTACAACTGGAAAGCCCAGGAGAGGAGAAACGCAAGTTCTTGTAAACAGGTACCACATGTGAGTGAAAAGGAGAAACCAATAGCCTGTTTTTTTCCATCCTGCTCCTTCTTCCCTCCCTCCCCCCACCGCTAATAAGAGCTCCAACGGCTGCTCGGCCCTCCCGCTGCTGAATAAGCACCATGGGGAGTTTCTCAGGAACGCCTGGGCTTCAGCAACTCTTAGATGGCAGAGAGGGCCTGGCAGTGGGGCCACTTTGGCTGTTGCCGTGCTCTGCCCAGGTACCCATTACAGGATAATTAGAGAGGTCTGGGGCTGCCGTAATAACAGCCTTCCGCTCTGCTCAGGTGCAGTCATAATAAACGCTAATGTCTTCATCAGCCCCAAGTGCAAAATGTCTGTGCCGGAGAGCAAACTAAATAACCTGTGTGTGGGGTTAAAAAAAAGAAAGAGGGAGACAGAGGAGGAGGAGGAGGAGGAGGAGGAGGAGGAGGAGGAGGAGGCTGTCTTCACGTGAAGGGTTTGTTCACAAGCCCTCTAGGCCTCCCTGCTTGGCTGGCATACCTAATGCATGCTTATGACGGGAATCATCCCATCGAATCTTAATTGTAAATAACCACTTGAGCATTCCTTCGGCCTGATTCACATTTAGACTTCCTGTAGGCACCGGAGATTTGCTTAAATTTTTAAGCCCTTCCCAAATGCCAGCTTGGTAAAACACATTTAAAAAACATTGTAAGATGGGACTCAATGCCACTTAGAATAATTGTTAGCATTATAGGCAGGAAAGGGGGAAATGGTAATTCTGGTTCCATTGGGAGGCTACACATCTTATAAAATAATATATAGAGATATATAGATATAGATATGTATATGATAAGGTTTTTTGGCAAGCCAAGCTGCAGCTGAAATGTGCCATCCTCTTACCCCCCCTTCTTTTTCATTTTTAAGTCAGATGTTGATGCAGAAGGAGTCCAGCTGAGTGAGGAAAGACACTTAACTGCTGTTCACAAATCCACATTCATTTATTCTGCTTAAAATATGATATGGGGCATTTTTTTTGTATTCCCATTTATCCCTTGCCAAGAAATAATTAAGAATAGGAGCTAGAAGATTAATTTTAAATAAAAAAAATCTCCTCAAATGAAAATGTCAGGTCATAAAAATTCCTTTTAAATCATAACAGCATATAAATCTTTGAAATTAACCATGTAATTACAATGTCTATCAACTTCTACCTTGAGCTTTGAGCCTCTCTTTTTAATCTTCCATTCTTTTTTTAATGAATAGCTATTTTGAAATTAAAAAGTACTGTTCATTACACATGCCCCACTATAATAGGGTTTTTATCATATTTGCTCTATTTAAAAATACTTGCTACTTTGTAATTATTCACACGCGGATCCCTTTCTATATCGAGCAGAAAATAAAAAATGAAATGGAAGTCAAAGGTGCTTCAGAGCTGAATGATTTACACAATTCATTAAGGACGGTGATTTTTCAGTTAGCATCAGATTAAATGGTTACTTACTCTCAAATAGCCCTTGGGGAGTTGAATTGCTGGGTAGCAAACAGATTAAAGTTTGCATTGAAAGAAAAATTGAATTCAGAGGTAATCAATAGCATAATAGGGGCAGTGAGTGGTGCCTGCTGCCTGAAATGAAATTACCATATTTTTAATCTTAATTTTCCACTCTGTTTATCTGACAGTGTGGATGTGCAATCCAAACAGATAATGAGAGAGTAGGATATTGACACTGCTGTCCTCTGGAGTGCTTGTTTTCAGTGATTAAATGCTGTGATCTGTGATTACTTTGTGAGGGGATGTCAGAACTGTTGGCCAGGGCTGCAGAAGGGACATCAACTCAGCAGCTGCAGCTTCCCTGTCTCCCAGCCCTGATGTTTGAAATTCATTTTCTGCCTGGGAGTCAAGCAACAGACGGGCAAAGGCAGGGAGAGATGGAGAAAGGAGCAAAGGGAGGCCGGGATACATGTCTTTCAACCATGGCACCAAATGGCCATCAGAGCTCTTAATTATTAAAAAGAATCTACAAACAACAACAACAACAAAGCTAGATCAGAAGGTACAGTGTCTGTTCTTCAAAATATACTCCTATCCAGAGTTGGTATTCTACTGGTTTACACCGGTTCGGGTGAACCGGTGGCAAAAAAAAGCTGCCGTTTGGCCAAACCAGTAGCAAAAAAAAATCTCCAGTGATCAGCTGAGAGGATAAAAGAGTTCTTCTCAGCTGATTGGTGTGCACATGTGCGGTAGGTACGTGTGCATGCACGGTAGGTACGCATGCATGTGTGGTAGATACTTGCAAATACTTGTGCACACGTGTGTGTGCACTCAGTGAACTGGTGGTAGCACCAGTAGCAACCCACCCCTGGTCCTATCCTACAAAAGGGATGAATTTCCAATGAAGGAAAGTAAGGACACGGGAGGCCAGGATATATGCCTTTCAACCTTGGCTCCAAATGGCCATCAGAATTGTTTAAAAAAATCTACAAATAACAACATCAATAACAACAACAAAGCTAGACCAGAAAGTAGAGTGTGTGTTCTTCAAAATATACTCCTATCCTACAAGAAGGGATGAATTCCCAATGAAGGAAAGTAATGTGGCTGAGGAGGGGGAACGAAAGCCAGCCACACCCAGCAAACCTTTCAAGGGAAGGTAAATTATCCTTGTGAACACCTGCAAAAGGGCATCAGTAAAGCAAGGGGAGATGCCGCAAAATGAAAGGCTCTTGATCAACGTAAAAGCACACAAGCATAAATATAACCAACTGCCAGGCAGGGAGTCTTGAAAAAGATAGACAAAGCAAAGGCAAACACGGATAGCCTTAGGGAATCCAAGGTTTTAGAAGGGAGATGGCACGGAGATTTCACAAACAAAGGAACTTCGTGGGATTTGCTCAAACACTGGTTTCCAGCCTGTTTTTATCTTATGGGATTGAAGTTAATTGTACGGCGAGGTTGTCACGATGAAAGAGGGAATGGTAGCGATGGCACTGAAGCACCCTAGATAGACAAAGAAGAAAAGGGAGTCATTATAGCTGTGGGCACATGTGACCGTCTGCATTTATCACAAATGTTAGAAAATCTTCTTGTTAGTTCCCATTTGGGTAATCCCTGAATACGAGGAGGAACTGTACCTGTGCAGTACAGTACTAAAATAATGGTGCTGTTATCTAAAGTAGACTTTTTGTTATTGCATAATAAATATAACATAAATATAAATATAATATAGCATCCATATAATATAATTTATGAGTTTTCCTACTTCAGTGTGAAAGGAAATATTTTTGAGGTTCATCCAGCACAAATTTCATTGCTCCAATTTCTGAAGCAATTTTGGATTCACATCTAAAATAGATACATTAGCATTCTACAACTATTGCTTTTTCTCATCACTCTTAAAAACATGAAGAAGATGAAGAAGATGGTTCAGTCACATCCACCTTGACTAGTACATATGTCCAGTTCTGGATACTGCATTTCATTATCAACAATTCAGATAAACTAGAAGAGGTTTAGAGAAAAATAGTGGTCCGATAGAAACTATGAATTAAGGTTGAAGACCTGAACATATTTATCAAGCTCTAGTCTCTGTCATTCCAAACAGAGGAATAATGTACAGTATTTATGTTAAGGACTGAATGTTAAGAGGAGAATTTTAATCACAACAGCAGTTTGTCAGGAGAAATAATTACCAAGAGAAGTAATAAACTCCCACCTACTGGATGTATTTCAGCAGAGGTAGTCCTCAGGTTATGTCCAATTGTTCAGTGGCTGTTCAAAGTTATAGGGCACTGAAAAAATGTCCTTATGATTGGCCCTCAAACCTCTGGCCATTGCAATAGCCCTGTGACCACATGATTGCGATCTGGGTTCTTGGGTATTGGGCTCACAATTATGAGGCTGCAGTGAGCTGCAGTCAACATTTGTGAACTTCCTTCCTGGCTTCTCACATATAAATTCAATGGGGAAGCCAACAGAGAAAGTTGTAAATTGTCCCACTAAATTACTCCTACTGTTTTTCCCCCCTGAGGATCCCATTGGGAAGTGTGCTTCCCATTGGGAAGCAGCCCACATCAACCTGCTCTTTATAGTGCATACTCACCTGCAGCAGTTCCCCCCTCCACGCCCTCCCCTGCCCTCCCCAACCCATGTGCCAGACCATGACATTCAAGCCCCTACAGCAACGCCCCCCATATTCTGAATGATACCCCTACACTTGTCTGGGACTCTGTTCCTTTCCCACTTAATGGCCTGCATGGTTCCAGAATTACAATGGCAATCATTGGGGTTGCCATTGCTAAGCAATGCAGCTTTGTGATGTTGTGTTTTTTGATCACGTTGCTGGGCAGTGGCAAAACCAGTCCCAATTGACAGCATAACCCAAAGAATACTTGTACATTCACCTGTTAGCTGTGCCTTAGCCTGGATTCCTGTACTGAGCAGGGAGTTGGAATGTTCTAATTGACCCCTTCAATCGCTATGAGTCCAGGAGTTTACAAGATAAAGAGGCAACAAATGCAACCTACTTACTTAATGAGAGCCTTAGAAACGATCAAAAATAAGGCCAGCATAGCAGGACACGAGATTTAAACCTCAATTTCAGAAGACAAGGAAGTGTAAATGAAGTTCAAAGACTTAAAAACTAAGTCTTAAGTGGTACCTAAAATGGCTCAGTTTTGTAGAGCTGACCCTGACAACTTGGTTGCAAGTTAGCATTCTACTGCAGTCATGTCCTAAAGGAGGGGCATCAAACTCAAGGCCCGCAGCCCAGATCTGGCCCCTGGGGTGCTTAAATCTGATTTGCGGCCTGGAAATAGCAAATGATAGGCCTTCGGTGCCCCTGCGTGGTGCCTCTATGGGGGGGCATATGCAGCCCCCTGTGCCCTATTATTGACCTGGATGGCCTCCTATGGCATTCTGCGGGCCAAAACGGGGCATGTGGGGACTGCACGTGGCCCCCATGCCCCATTTTCTGGCAGGACAGCCTCCTGTGGCACCCTCCCAGCCAAAATAGGGCACAGGGGGCTGTACATCCCCCCTGTGACCCATTTTGGTCTGCAAGGTGCCACAGGAGGCATCTGTCTGGTCTCCTCCCACACCAGCTGGAGAACTACAATGCTGATCTGGCCCTCAAAGAAATCCAGTTTGACCTAAAGCATAAGAGGGGATATGTATGTATGTATGTATGTATGTATGTATGTATGTATGTATGTTTTAAAATACATCTAAGTGGGTTGCTAACATGATGCTTATATCTACACTTGATGTTACTTGCAACTTTTTCTGCCACTTTTCTTCAGATCTGTTTATTTGTTTGTTTATTTAATGCTTGTTTTGGGGCTGGTTCAGCATGCCTTACACAGTGTGACCTTTTAGTCTCGGTAAATAGGCTGGTGGCAGAAATTACATTAGAATAAAAAGCAGCCCAAAGTGATAACGGCATGATAAATGGTATGGCTTAGCCAGACTTGTCAGGCAGGATAGGATAGGACAAGGAGTTAACCTTAAAATAACCAGCATTTGTCAGTGTCCTTACCCATTTTTTTCATGCATCCCATAGGCAGGCAGCCATATTTAGGAAGTTCTGGTTGCCATTGTTGATTGTTGTCTGTCTCTCATTTCTATTTCTTCTACAGTTGTAACAAACTCTGCAAATCTGTTGTAGATGTACCATACTTTCCAAATGTAAATCTCTGCTCTTTAAAATCTTATAATATTGCCTATAACAAATAGTCACTGAAATGCGAACAGTTTTCAAGGAGTGGCTGGTTTCATTGGAGTCTGTTCTCAGATCCATTTAAATTACAGCTTAAAGGTTATAAGATGTCTTTTCCTTTAACAACTTGAAGGCTAGAATCTTGTAGTTCTAGCCATTATTTAAGTGTCTGAAGCTTTTAGAAGACAGCTGTCCTCCCCGCCCTTCCAAAAGGTTGGAGGACAACCTGAACTGGGGCTCTTTCTTTCTGGTTTGCAAAATCTGATAATATCCCCTCCTAGCCTTTCCAAAATGGCAAAATAGAAAAAAGATATCAAGGTTGTTGTTTTTTTAAGCAATGGAAGAGAGACTTATCTAATGGTTCAAATCAAGGATATTGAGTGGAAGAAACTGTGCCCAAATGTTCAAGATTCATCATTCATTGCTGATTTGTTGTCCTTTCAATAGACCTATTCTGCAGAAATGCAGAAAATCCATTAGACGACAGCAAAGAGACACGGAGAGCTTACTTTCTGCCTTCTCGGTCGGGTAACCCAAAAATCAAAAATCAAAATCAAAAGCCATCAGTGGTTTGAACAACAAAAATATTTTTCATCCTATGTTTGGTAGCTTTGAATCCTCCAATAAGTTCTGCGCTCGGAGTTTGCCTAGAAAGTCCTTCCTGCTAACTTTAATAATAGATCAATCAACCATACAGCAAAGTAATATTAAAATTCTATGATAACCTTATTTGCCTGCTGGTGCTGTTGTGAAATTGTGAAGGCCAAAAAATTATCATAGAATCATGGTATGAGCAATGTGCTGCAGCACTGCCAAAAAAGCTAACACAGTCCTTAAAAAATAATAATGTAATAAACAGCAATAGCACTTAGACTTATATACCGCTTTATAGTGCTTTTTACAGCCCTCTCTAAGCAGTTTACAGAATCCGCATATTGCCCCCAATATCTGGGTTCTCATTTTAGCCACCTCGGAAGGATGGAAGGCTGAGTCAACCTTGAGCCTGGTGGGATTCCATCTGCCTAATTGCCAAATTACAGGCAGCTGGCTGTAAGCAGAAGTAGCCTGCAATTACTGCACTCTATCCTTTGCGCCACCCAGGTAAAGATTTTCCCCTGTCAGGTCATATCCAGCTCAAGGGGTGGGGTGCTCATCTCCATTTCCTAGCTGAAGGAGCCAATGTTGTCCAAAGATGCTTCTGTGGTCATGTGTCCTGCATGACCGCAGTCGTAGGTTGCATCAATGGAAGGATAGTGTCAAGACATATGAAGTGAAGTGATTGTACCTTTTTATTGTAGTGGTGAGACCACACTTGGAATACTGTGTCCAATTCCAGTCACCATCAGTGGTGGTATTCTGCCGGTTCGCGGCTAATCACGCAAATCGGTAGCGCTGGTGAACGGTAGCTCTGACGATCGGCGTTTGTGTGTTTTTTTGAGCCCTCTCACCTGCCCGCGCTCTTTCTTTATGTTTATCCGCTCAGCTAAATGACGTGGCTGAGTGGATTTCCCTATTACAACAGCTGGGAGGCACTTTGGCTGTCGCTTGCCTGAGCTGCGCACGCGCACGCACTGTCACTGAACTGGTGACAGCACGGGTAGGAAACCACCGCTGGTCACCATGATATAAAAAAGAGGTTGGGATCTCAGAAAGAGTGCAGAGAACGGCAACCAAGATGATAAGCGATCTATAGAATAAATTGTATGAGGAATCATTAAGGGAAGTAGGTATGTCTAGTCCAAGGGTTGGCAACCTTAAACACTCAAAGAGCTATTTGAACCCATTTCCCACAGAAAAGAAAACACTGGGAACCACAAAATCCTTCCCATGCCTGACTATTTCCTGAGCGGCCACAAAACTAGCATATGTAGTTGAATTAAATGTTCTGTTTTCTTCTGAAACTTTTCTTTTCTTGGATTTACCCATGCTTGGCCTACCAGGGGTCAAAAAGCTCAATAAATTGTATGCCAGTGGGTGTCACACATTGGCAGTTGTGACATATATTTTGAGTGACAAGGGAGCCGCAGCAGAGGGATGAAAGAGCCACATGCAGCTCCAGAGCCATGGGTTGCTGACCCCTGCCTTAAGTTATAGCCTCTCAACTAAGTACTAGTCACAGTAAACATGGAATCATGTTTTTAGATGCAACATTTAGCTTTAATTTGATATATGGCAACCTGGATGGAGGTATTCTTGATGCATATGATTGGTTGGGAAATTCCCGTTCAGATATAGTTGAGTATAAGTGCCATAATTAAACATACCTCTTTGTCAATGGTTTTTGATTTTAGGGCTTAGTTTTGCTTTGTTTTATTGAATGTATTTTTATTGGTTAATGACTGAAATAAAATTTCTGTCAATCTCCTCATCTCAGCATTTGGTTAGCAGGCACTGTTGTGTTTTCTAATCTGCCTCAACATTGGCCTTTATCTTGGTTTTCAGTATGCTTTCAGGAAGATATTATATTTAATTAATTGTAATTTCTTCATAACATTTGTTTTAAACATTGAAAGACAGATTAAAATGGAATGGATGTGTAAATAAATGTTTGATTATAGGATCATTGATCAGCCAGTTAATCATTGATGTGAACTGCCCATTAAAACTTTCATTCATATAAAAAAGAAAAAATTCCCATGTATTTGATTTAGAATACTACTGCCATCTGATTCCTCATTATCCTCAGTATATGAATATTTCATGAAAATTGTTATTTATCTACAACTATATACTTCCTGTACCGATTTTTTTTAATTTGTGTTGCATATTTCTTTCTTTTCATTCTTAGAACATAAAATCCCCTGAAGGCATAGCCTTCACTGGGCCTTTGATTTGAAGCTTTGATTGAAAAGTGATTCACTGAATCACCTCCTTGAATCAAATTTTCAGGTTAAGCCTAGAACTGGTTTGTCATGCCAAATTGTACCTGACACCTTCAAATTGTTTCAACAGATCAATGCATTTTTGTCCATTTGTGCATGTACCTTTATCAAACTGAAATTTTTCAATCTGATTCAGCAGTTCAAGGACATGATTCGGCTTTACCACTCAACTTTTCAAATAACATCAATGGTTTGACTGACTGCATCAATGACTTAATTCATAATGACAACCTGAATCAGATCTTGCCTGATTTGCACCTTGTATAGTCACATATCTGCCATAATTGCCACACTAAAGTTAAAGGCTAACTTGATAAATATACTCTATGATTATGAAAGGCATTAACTGCTAACCAGTACATACCTAGAATATAAGCTCCAAGAGTCAACTAGTGATGGTTCCTGATATGGAAGAAAGCAGGGTTTGAATCTACATAATTGTAAACAAGAATTCTGAAAACACCAAGAGTATGAATAAGGGTTTCATTTTGCTGAGGAGGAAAAATGAGACTTGAAAAGGACAGTAATTTGTTATTGTTGTCTTGTGAATTCTGATTCAGAACTTCAATATTAAAACTGCAGAGGATAAATTACTTGCTGAATTGTTAAAGAAATTTAAATTAAGTGTGTGTAGATAGATAGATAGATAGATAGATAGATAGATAGATAGATAGATAGATAATCAGAAGATAATTGGTTATTTACTTATTTAAATCTATACTGAACGATTGTTCCTTAAAAATAACTTGAAATACTTCATTTGACTTGGAGAAATCAGGAGAGGAATAGCATAAGAGACCAAAACCATTTAAAAAGTCCATAGAAATAACAGACATGACATCTGTGGAAGCTTTTCTATTAAAATGTTTGCATTCAATCCATTCATATGGATTGAAAAAGAATTCTGGAAGTTTATCTTAATTGGAAGATTCCAAGAGGAAAATTCAATTGATAAGAAAAATTCATATTTGCTACTGCAACCCTAATTAAGTGGATTTTCATGGCCATCATTTGAACATTAATACCAATCCTAGTTCTTGTTGAATTCTGCCCCAGGGCCATCTTTTCCTACAGAGGAAAAAAAATGGAAAGAAAATTGTTGGGAATCATTTGAACCATTCAAGGCAGAAATTACACGAACGCCCATTCCCCTCTGCACGTACAATTTTATGTCCAATGTTTCCTTTACCAGAATGACTTTACTTTCTGCTCTATGGCATGTGTGACTTATACAGCATAGTGAAATAAAAGTTACAGCCTTGATGTTCTGTGGCTGTAGAAAGAAAAGTATAACTGCACACATTAGCATTTAATTTTCTTCAACTGCCTGTCAGATGAACATCCCGTAGGATTGTATTTAATTTGTATGTGAAAGTTGGAAGGCGTTCTGCTTTTGCATTGCTATATTGCACAGCTAGTTTTCAATTAAAAGTCTCCCCTATGGTATGCTTTACCTGCAGAACGCTAATAGAAAAGGGATTGGCTAAAAATTAGACATGTGTGCCAGCTTTGTTGCTGTATCTTCAGGAAGGTAGTCAACTGTCGTTCATCTCTGTTGCCCAACAGGAAAATATATTTTCCATCCATAGCTTTTCCACTTGAATTAATTCGGCTGAATTAGCTAAAACTGAGATGCATTTAAAAAAAAAAACCATCCTTTAAGCGATAACAACATTTTCTTTCAGTTGTGTTTTATCAAAAATACCTTTAAGCAAAAAGAAAAAAAATAACTCAGCAATTGACTTGTGTTCATCTGTAGTACTGTATATGTGAACATGTTGTTGGAAGAAATATCCATCTGGTTCAGTTCCAAGTGGGGAGAAAGATACTGGAAACATGGAGGTTGATTGGAAAGATGGTTTATTGATGGAAAGGACCACATGGGTTTGCGGTCCTGGGCAGCTGACCACATGGAGTGGAGAGAGAAGGTTATTTATACCCTCTTGCCCTTGAGCTTCCTGTTCCTGTGCAAGAAATGTATTCTATTGGCTGTAGTGAGACTGTTATAGGGCCATGTAGGGGTCAGTTTGTCTTGAAGTCAAGTTTGGTTGAAGTGTGCTGATGCAATGAAGCGGGCTGAGGGCCAATCCTACTTTTGTTCAGGCCTTGCTGCTGGGAGTAATGGATTACCAAATCTGCATTTCTAAAGGCTGGCCTCAGATTAGTATCTGCGTGGGGATAGGGAGCTGAGGCTCTGACTTTCTGTTTTTAGAGACATGTTGCTCCTTTAGGGAAATATACTATTCTGCCTTTTTTAATCTTTCTCAAAATACTTCATTCTTCTAAGAGGGGTGGGTGCTAACTTTCTACAATGTATATGGATATACAGAAAACTACTATTAATCCGGGGTTTTTTGGAATAGTGAGAAGGAAAAAGAGATTAATGCCTAATCTAGAAGAATGTTAGTTGTTACATTTATAGTGAATGGACACTGAAATTGGAGATTTTACTTTGGTCTGAATATGATGCTTTCCAGATAGCTTAGGATACATTGGCTCGGATTTCTGGGAGTTGCAATTACAATACATTTGAATGATATCAGAAATAATGGCCTCAGTAAGTGAATGCAATGACAAAAAAGAAGCACCAAAGTTATTATCTCTTGCTTGTTATATAATTAATTTGAGTTTTTTGAAAAATCCATACTTCATAAATTTTCTGATTTCTCCTGAGGGAAAAAATGTCTGAAGCCCTTCCCAATCTTTAAAGAATAAGTTATATTGCAATAAATCAGTAAGCCTGTTTGTAGAAGTCATGCCCATATATTACTTAAAGCACTTTAATATTCTCAATCATTGGTCTTCTACTTTGGCAGTTTCCTGGTCAAAATATACTCAAGAAAAAAATGAACAGATCCTCAAATACAGGTAGTCCTTGACTTATGACTATAAAGACTTAGGACTGGAAATCTGATTGTAAATCATTGTGATCTTAAATCAAGTTGCCCACATGATCAGACAAGTTTTTCCTCCTGATATTTTCATGGCAGTCATTAAGTGAATCATTGTGGTTGTTAAGCAAATGGTACATGGACATTAAAACTTTCTTCTGAATTGATGCTGGATTTTTGCCAGCAACCAACAAAAAAATTCTAAAAATTGTGGTCATGTGACCAGGCACTTGAAATTCTGTCACATGACCAGAGGGGCAATATTTTATGATGGCCAGAAATGTTCCCTTGGCCATAAAGTACCCATTCTGAATCCAATTGTTGTACCTCCCAGAACAGTCATAAAACAATTGTTTGTAAGTCCAGGTCTACTTGTAGTTCATTTTTATTGCCAGCTCTTAGTCTGCAGGACAGCTGGTGACAGCAATGACGATGATGTAGGACTCCTGGACTAAAAGACCTCCAACATCTAGCCCTATGATTCTATGAGTCTATGATTCTAAGTTAAAGTAATTTTTTTGTCTTAAAAGCATTAGAGAAACATTATTTTTAAGGTGCGCCCCAGTCTTTGTCTCATAATTTTGGAACTTTGGGTTCCTGAGTTAATTTTGGCAAACCTAGCAGAATTTTATTTCCTACTTTTAAGATAAAGACCCAAAAAAACTATATTAAAAAGACATTAGGGGGGAAAAAACACTGACAAATAGTAGAGTCATTATGCCAAGTTTGCCAGACATCATGACTGGAAATATATTGCAGTTCATGATCTGTGTTTATAAACAGCTGATCCAGTTACTGGTTGTGGAAAGACTGGAATTAGTGGGAGCCAAGGCATACTTGTCAGTTTGGAAAAAAAAAAGAATTATAAGTAGATTCAAAGATTGCAATTTATTTATGAAAAGCATTACCCAAATTGAGCATTTGACTATTGTCAAAAAAGTGATTCTATTTTCCTGGAAGGTGGGTTGTAGATTGGATTCTGAAGACTAGCTAATGAAAACAGTATGTTCTCAGTCTTTGGACCAGCTTTGTACTGATGGACAGTCAGGCCTGGACTCTTCATGTTTCTGGAGCCTTCTAGCATCTAAGCTTCAAAGGTCCTCTTATCATACTTTTTCTGCAATCCACGTCTATTTTTTATGGAAAAGATACTTAATTTCAAAATCTTATTTCAAATCTAGTCTATTTATACCTTTACAAAATCAATGTTTTAATTACTCTTTTGCTGTTTATTCCAAAATAAGATTTTTTTTTAAAGTCCTTAACTTGCTTTTATTTTCTTTTTTTAAATTAAACATTAAAAAACACATTCAATACCTACATAAAGAATGTGTTGTCTGGGTACAGTTGATTTTGAAAAATAGTAATAATCACAATAACAAAGATATTCATAATAATAATAATCACATAATAGTAATAGCATTTGCTTATCCATCTTAGTAAACCTTTCTTATGTAATTAACCATTCCCTTAAGCTTTTAAATTTCTAACTTCTGTTTCTGTTACTTAGCCATTGATAAAACAAATCCCATGTTGAAAAGTATTCCGTTTCTTCCTTCTCCTTAATTTTAAGTGTTAATCTATCCATTTCCCCACATTAAAAAAAATATATATTACACTTTCAACTGTAGTGATGAAACTGTTTGCACTGTTGTGCAAACACAATTCTGGCCGCTGTTAACACATGTAAGATTAAATATGTATTCCCTTTATTGTATTTTTCTGATAAGATACTCAACAAGGAGACTTGCTTTTCTGAAGGTTCTTAATATCCAAAAGCGATTTCCTGAAGTGATTAAGAAAGAAAGAAAATATTTGAGCCCCATGTCCATAAAAGATCTGAAATGTGGCTTGGGCAAAGATGATTCCCTCAGCTCCCAACGATCTAAACCCTGCCAGAAACTGCTTTCTTTATAGTCTTCTCATGGGGACCCACTGTATAGAGTATTTACAGGTAATTGGGGACCACTCCTTTATCTGGAGAAGAATCTATTCATCAGGTCCTCATTGCATGATGGTTGTTTGTTACTTTCTACGTAGACTTATCTTCAGTCCACCATTTTTTCCCTGGAAGTCCAAATGACAAACTTTAATAGATGGAACCCAAAGCATTTTGTTCTACCAAATGTAATAGGATGGATTGAAACTATTGGAGAAAGTCCCACCAATAGCCCAGCCCTATGCCATTATAGTTGAGGGATGTGGTGGCTCGGTGGCTAAGACACTGAGCTTGTCGATTGAAAGGTTGGCAGTTCAGCGGTTCAAATCCCTAGTGCCGAGTAATGGGATGAGCTCCCGTTACTTGTCCCAGCTTCTGCCAACCTAGCAGTTGAAGGCATGTAAAAAATGCAAGTAGAAAAATAGGGACCACTTTTGTTCCATGTGCCTTTGGCATTTAGTCATGCCAGCCATATGACCACGGAAACATCTTCGGACAGCGCTGGCTCTTCGGCCTAGAAACAGAGATGAGCACTGTCCCCTAGAGTCAGGAACAATCAGCACGTATGTGTGAGGAGAACCTTTACTTTTATGCCATTATAGATGACAACTGCCATCTACTTATTGAAATTCATAGTTCGCATAATGCTTGCATGTATCTTCCCTGCTATCTATTTGATGCTCAAAAACTAATAAATAAACGTGTCCAAGATCAAACGTGAAATATGTAACTTCTCACTAGGACAAAAGTATTCAAGAATTTTACACATTCATATGATAAATAGGAAGTTAGACACATGGGTGTTTTATGCGACAGAGATGTTTGGTAAACTTCTCGACTGTAAAGGAACCAAAGTCTTCTAGTAATGATTCAACCTTTTATGTTTATAAGAGAGGCTGAAGTACATAAATAATAGTGGTAGATGAACTGGATACGTGAGACATCTGCTTACTGTATCATTTGGTTAATAAAAAAATATAATGAGATCTGTATGTTATGGAAAAGTGGTAAGCAATAGTCACTAATGATGTCTGTTGTTACCTAATGAAATGCAATAGCATTAAAATGATTTCACAGCATTTTCTTTTAATTTCCTTCCCATTTGCTAAAAGAACTCAATTTTCTTACAAGTGCGAGCATTTAAGTGCAATTATTCCATGGATCAGTGCGATGGTTTGTCATTTAGAAACTGGGACTAATGGATGAATACGGAGTAAAAAGCAAAAAAAGTAACATTACATTTATTTTTCTACTATCTCCCTTTCTTTCAGGCCACTAATATAACCTTTTTACAACGCAGACTTACATTATCTAATCTCCCACAGTAAACTTCCACTGATTTAGTTGTAGCATACAGGTGGGTAAAAAGCTTTACCTTCTTCCCCAGATATTACTGTCACAAACAAGATTCCAAACTTTGTTAAAGAAGTGAAGAAAGTATTATCATCTCTGTTAGGTGGTTTTTGTATCATTGTTAAATAACATCTACCATTAGCATCTGCTGCAAATTTGTGTGCTGTAAATCAAACCACTGACTTCTAATCCCTTTTTATTTGTAGACAAATGTCTGTAGGTTCCATAATGGCTCAGTATGCTTTGTTAGGAAATAAAATTAAAGGGTAACTACAGCTGATTTTTTAATATTTTTTTTGGCTTGGAAGAAAACAGACAAAAGAAAATTGAGCTGGTGAAGAGCCATTTTTCCATATTGGCTTTTGTAAATGAGCATTTGAGACTATTTCCTAGTGACATCCATTTTGTGAGAACACTCATGATGTGCTTCAAAACCTTAAAATATGCTCATCAGGGCTAGAGTTATTCATATACCGCTGTATTATTGCCAGAAATTGACCATTTCAAAGAAAAATGAGATATCCATGGCTGATATATAAGGTAAGTCCAAAGATTTCATCAAGCGCAAAGATACATTTTGCCCTGTCCTGAGAAGGCAAGGAAATATTGCATTTTTTTACCATCATTTTGCTCATGCATTTTAAAAATAAAATTGACAAATATTCACATTTTGTTTAGGCTGGCTTTTGAAAAGGACAGCTTAAGATTGCCTGTATTCCTTCTGGAGTTTAAATAACTAGAAAAGGGAGGGAGGGAGGGAGGAAGGGAGGGAGGGAGAAAGAAAGAAAGAAAGAAAGAAAGAAAGAAAGAAAGAAAGAAGGAAGGAAGGAAGGAAGGAAAGAAGGAAGGAAGGAAGGAAGGAAGGAAGGAAGGAAGGAAGGAAGGAAGG
>JAOYMU010000010.1:38302897-38314526 GCA_025802295.1 Psammodynastes pulverulentus
TGGGCAGACAATATATTCCCCCCCCCCCCCTCTCTCTCTCTCTCTCTCTCTCTCATCTATCTATCAAATTTATATAGATGCCCATCTCACTAAAGGTGATTTTGGGCAGTGAACAAAAACCAACAAGCTCAACAGATATAAACAAAACATATACAATCCTTTGTACTGTAAAAGTTCTTATGTTATTAAGACTCCTTTTTCCATTGCATGAATACAGGTAATCTTTGACTTACAACAGTTCATTCAGTGACAGTTCGAAGTTACAGTGGTACTGAAAGAAACTACTTATTACCGATTTTCACACTTACGACCATTGCAGCATCCCCATGGTCACGTGATCAAAATTCAGACACTTGGCAACTGACTCACAGTTATGACGATTGCAGTGTCCCAGGTTCATGTGATCCCCTTTTGCGACCTTTTGACAAGCAAAGTCAATGGGGAAGTTAGATTCACTTAACAACCACGGGGTGAACTTGATACCAGCAATGATTCATCTAACAACTGTGGCAAGAAAAGTCATAAAATGGAGCAAAATTAGCTTAACAAATATCTCGCTTAGCAACAGAAAATGTTGGTAAAAAAATGTTGGGCTCAGTTGTGGTCATAAGTCGAGGACTATCTGTACTGTCTTACAAATGTAGAATTCCATAATCACTGTTGCTTCTTTTTCCAAACCAGGATATAATTGCAGATTTTTGACCAGCAGACCTGTTTTTTCTCCCCCCACAGACTGAATTTTATATGAACTTTTATTTTCCATATGAAACAATCAGTGATTGATTGTCATTTTACTGGTGTTTGAAATCATAGGTTTCATTTGAAAATTCATCTGTATGCCACTTTGCAGTATTAGAAAACTGATTTCTTAACAACTCTCCCAATGCCAAGCAGATGATAACACATTGTTATATGGGGCTGAAGTTACACTTAATATCCTCATAAGAAAAAAGTAAAAGGCATTTTTAAGTATTTTCTATTTCAATTGGTTAAAGCTTTTAAAAATACTACATTTTTTATAAGCGAACTGCAGATTTTGTTTGTCCATGTCACATGTGTGTTGGAAACTATCTATGCTGAATGCTTTTTAAAATATCAAAATGGGCAATAAAAAGTTTTTTTTTTAAAAAAAGAATTCTTACTATATATGGTTTTGCACAATAAAATGCTCCAGTAAGCAAAGCTTAATGTTGTTAACATGTTGTGGTTTTTATGCAATTTGTAATCCACATAACTTTGGTATTATAGAACAAGAGAAAGATGCTGAAACAATAAAAACAATGGATAAACGGAGCCAGCAGTCCAGTTGTCTGGAACAGAAAATAGTTTGGGTAGGGAGGGATGGCTTCTCATATAAAGATGTAGGCTTAAACATTCATTGGACAAATGACAGTGTTGGGTGACATGTCAAAGAAAGCGTCAGCTGGGCTACTGTAACATTCCAGAGGATGCCTATTTGTGAATAAGCCTCATAAATGGGCTGTAAGTTTAATTCTTGCATGGAGAAAAGACAACAGGACCACAGAACAATGGATGGCAACCTAGAATTAAGGAGTAATTTCCTAACAGTGAGACCAATCAACCAGTGGAATGGCTTGCCTTCAGAAATTGTGGATGCCCCATCACTGGAGGCTTTCAAGAAGAGACTGAACAGCCACTTGTCTGAAATGGTATAGGGTCTCCTGCTCGGTGGTATAAATGGTATAAGGTCTCTCCTTCTTGAGCAGGGGATTGGACTAGATGACCTCCAAAGTCTCTTCCAACTCTGTTATTCCATGAACCATCTACAAATAGCTTTCAATAGTCACACATTCTGTGCAGTGGTGGTATTCAGCAGGTTCTGACCAGTTCTGGAGAACCAGTAGCGGAAATTTTGAGTAGTTTGGAGAACTGGCAAATATCACCTCTGACTGGCCCTGACCTCATCTATTCTCTGCCTCCCGAGTCACAGCTGATTGGCTGGGTCTTCTTTTGTTGCCCTGCACAGGAGGACAGAGCTGAAAGCAGGTTTGTGGTGTGGGGAGGGAATGGGATTTTGCAGTAACCTTCCCCCTAGAGTAGGGTGGGAATGAAGATTTTATAGTATCCTTCCCCTGCCATGCCCATCAAGCCACGCCCACCATGCCATGCCATGCCCACCAAGCCATGCCCACAGAACTGGTAGTAAAAAATGTTGAATCCCACCACTGATTCTCTGCAGGCATAGCACATAAATTGTTTATATAGTATTGCTTTGAACAAGTCTCAGTTCAGGTTTCTGAGAATGGTATTCCAATGTTTATTCTGTACTGAGGTCTTCATTAGGGGTCATAGAACTGTTGTTAGAAATGGTTACTGCAATTTAATCTTTATTTAGTGTCAGGTTTGCAGATTTGGTAATGTTTTTGAGCTTATTTTATTCTTACAGGGTGATGTTAACATTGGTTTAGTTTTCAGTTATGCATTTCTAGATTGCTCTGCAGTCTTCTGGCTTTCAGAGGTTAAAAAGGAAGCCCCATGAGGGAAGTTCTCACATAACATTGTTCCTTCTTAAGATTTCAGTGTAAACATTGGAAATCCTGGGACATGGTTGATATATATGAGGTATAATGAAAGAAAAGATACTCACACACATCCATTAACCACCTCACAAGTTATGGGTGCATGTAATCCCTTCATATTTTACCCTCACAAATTTCATCCAGTTCTGTCCTGGTTGGAGGCAGGGGAACTGAAAGCAACTTGTCCTCATTAAATTGTCAAAGAAAGCAGAATAAAATGTCAGCACAGTATTTATAACAACAAAGAAAATATGTCTGAGTATTGGGAAATGAGCTTTGCTTTAAAAAAAAAAGGCTTCAATGACCTCATTTTAGTAGGAATTCACTTTAATATTTAATCATTCTGTCTTTTATTCTACTGATGTGCAAAATAATATGGTTATCTATTCTTATCTGGATAAGCATCTGGAAATAGTTAAAAAGTCCATTCTTGGGGGGTGAGGAGAAAAAAGTAAAGAAAAAAGGAGTGTTCATGTGAAGAATTAAATACTCTGGGAATGGACCACTTATTTTGCTAAAAACTAGGATTAACCTTTTGTTTACTACAAGGAATTGGCAATGTGCGTAATGTTTTAGATTCTTAGTATATTTGCTGAGCTACCACATGATGAAGCATAAGCAAAACGACAACAAGAATCTCCCAGATTTCTAATCTATAGCTGTTACAATGTAATGATGGGAAGTATAGAAAAGAAAAGAATGAAAAGGAAGATTGAGACAAAAATAACTGAGAAAAAGGAGAGGCACAAGCACAGTAACAACGAGTGGATGTGAATCAGAATGAAATTCTACAATCTTCTGAAGTCATAAAAAAAATCACAGGTTGTATCCTCTGGGAGTTGAGGGAAAC
The DNA here is from genome assembly GCA_025802295.1 of Psammodynastes pulverulentus. NCBI lineage: Eukaryota > Metazoa > Chordata > Lepidosauria > Squamata > Psammodynastidae > Psammodynastes > Psammodynastes pulverulentus. The sequence continues at coordinate 38,306,288 of JAOYMU010000010.1, forward strand.
CACTGCAAATCTCTGCACTGGACAGGATGTCTGTTTGGTTTGCAGAATCTCACTGATAAAAAAGAGACATTCAGAAGTGTGCTAAAGGTGAACCAAAGCAAATGTTGGAACACCAAAACAAAACTTTCTTTGTCCTCTAGGTATTTTCTCAGTGAAGAAACTGCTAACAACAACACATTTATATAAGGCCAAAAGACCAGAATAACAATGCATACATATAATTTAATAATTTGATATTAGACAAAAGATTTAACAAATAAATTGATTACATACAAAAGTTAAAATATCAAATATATTAATTAGTAAATGTTTTACATCTATAGTTAAAAATGTGTAGCCACTGTTACACTTCAAAAGATTCCCATCTCTCAAAAATGTTGTCCCTTTAATGATATTGTCCCTAAACTGTGGATTATAATTTATTATAATTTTGTATTTGGAGTTATACAAGAGTATTTGTATAATATAGAATATTATCCATCCTATTTTAAAACCAAGAGGAGGAAGAGATATTTCTGAATATACCATTGGTATTTCTCCTACAACTGATATAAGCTGATCATGGAATTTCTTCTTTTTAGATTCTTTTCCTTTTGCCATTGAAATACCCTGTAAAAGCTTTTGAACATCTAATATCCTTTGAGGAGGGATATGAAGAAGACAGAGAAGAAGAAGGGTACAATTTCAAAAGACTGTTCTAGATTTCAAAAGATTTAAGCTGTGGACCTGTGGATCTTAATAGCCTTAAATTTGCTTTAATTTCATGTGTGATTTCAATCTAATCAAAATGGAATGGGATCCTATAGCACCTATAATAATAATATACATAATAAAAGAGAGAGAGAGAGAGAGAAGAAAGAAAGAAAGAAAGAAAGAAAGAAAGAAAGAAAGAAAGAAAGAAAGAAAGAAACAAAGAAAGAAAGAGAAAGAAAGAAAGAAAATGGGAGCACCCAAGGGGATTTTAAAAAAAAAAGAATTGTCTTATATTTTAAAAGAAGAAATTTATATTTTTATATATTTAGGCAGGGAGGTGGGTAGGTAGTGGGGCTCTTACTTGAGCAGCGGGTTGGACTAGACTAGAGGATCTCCAAGGTCCCTTCAACTCTTTATTATTCTTTCCGCATCCTGCCCTTTCCGGGGAACCCAGTTTGTTTGGTCTCGTTTGATGTATCCCTAATCAAGGTTTGATGGGATGTCCTTTCTCCCAAACACTCTGTATTTGAGAGTAATGGATTTCAGGGGGGGGGGAGAAAGGGGGAGTCCAAAGGGCTCTTCTTCTAACCAAGGGTTAATGGACTCCGGAATGTGAGAACGGGTGGGCAGGAAAGGACATTAGCTGAAGGAAGGGTTAATTAACCATGGTTGACTGTGGAACCTGCCAGTAACAGGAGCAAGCAGCTGATGGGAGCCAGAATCCAACCCAGGCAGTACAGCACCTGATGGGAGAATGCTGCTATTGCAGGGATGGCTGCACAGATTTTTCATTAGGTTATAGAGGAGGGTAAAGAGTTCAGATGTCCTGGTTCCGGTTCATTGTTGCGTTAGAAAGAATAGGAACAGGAATAGAATATAGAATAGAACAGAATACAGAATGGAACGGGAATAGAATGGAAAATAGAATAGAGTAGAGTAGAGTAGAAGAGAAGAGAGAACAAAATACAAAATAGAACAGGAATAGAATGGAATATAGAATAGAATATAGACTAGGAATAGAGGGGAATATAGAATAGGAATAGAATAGAGAACAGAATATAGAACAACAGGAATAGAATGAATATAGAATAGGAATAGAAAGGAATATAGAATAGAATATAGAACAGAATAGGAATAGAATGGAATATAGAATAGAATAGAATACTAGAATAGAATAGAATAGAATAGAATATAGAATAGATCAGAATAGGAATAGAATGGAATATAGACTAGAGAATAGAATATAGAATAGAATGGAATATAGAATAGGAATAGAATGGAATAGAATAGAATACTAGAATAGGTATAGCATGATATGATCTTGAGTTTATAGCCGGACTTTACATTTGGCGCCCAAGCGTGAGGCTTGAAGGCATCGTTTCTTCAAAGTGTCTGAATTCAGCACCTCACGAGCTGAGCTATTTTCAGGCTCAGTGGCCTTCACTGTGGCAAACGGACGAAACCAGCTGGGACCAGTGGTAAAGTCATGAGCGCTCCTGGAAAATTTTTATCCAGTGATTTTGTCCTGGTCATTTGCTGGCAGGCTCCGATTCTGCCTACCCTGAATGCTAACCTAAGAGGCTTGAACCGGGGATGATGGAACTGAGCTCTTCTAGGTAAGTAGAATTTTTTTTTGAGGGACGAGGGGTGTGTTGCTTTGTGTGTGCGTGCATGAGACAAGGGAAATTCCTACTAGAGGTTTGTCTTTGAAGTGAGTGCTGATAGACAGCAATATAAATCCAAATAAATAAATAAATAAATAAATAAATAAATAAATAAATAAATAAATAAATAAATAACAACAAACAAATAAATAAACAAGCAAACAGAGTGAGTTGGAAGTTAATGCTTCTTTTTCTTCCCCCCCCCATCTTTCCTCACTTCTCTTTTCCTTTCCACCCCTCCACTGCTTTTCTATTTACGTTGTATTTTGTATTTTACAGCCTGGAGGGAAATATTGTCTCTCCCCAAAGCAGAGAAAGTTAGAAACACACGTGACAAGTCCCTCCCATGAAGGTAAGGTAAGATGAGGTGAGGTGAGTGGAAGTTAGTTAGCTTAAAAGGTTCTGTTCTCCCCATTTGGTATCTTTGATTGCCAGTTATATTGCACTCTACCAAAATGATAGGATATTTGTCTTGATCTGGTAATGGCTAAGAATTGTGCGAATGCAATTCCAGCACAGCTGAAGAGAAGCTTGGGGAAGGCTATGGTAGGAGATGGTCTTAGAAGGGAGGCAGAGAAAAATCTGAAGCAACCCTTTGCTTTGCTTTGCCCCCCGAATCTTCTGTCATATTCAGTCCTGTGTGTGCCATTACTTGACTAGATCAAGCTCCATGACTTTTCAGAATGACAGACAAAGGGGATTGCAAATAGGCCTTTTGATCTGCTGGTGTTTCTCTTTTCCTTCTTCTTTTTGTTTGTTTGCATTGGAGCAATTTAATATTCCACAGATCTCAACTTTTCTCTCCCAATTAAAAAGCAAGTCAACTGGAATGCCTAGAGGAAAACTGGCTGTTTCAATTTATTGCTTTGCCATCATACTCTCTCTGTGTTATAGGAGCCAAAGTAAACTATCTACCTCTGTTCTTGGAATCCAGATATATGTGAGCATTCTGAGTCTTTTCTTTTGGAAAAGAAAAGAAAGCCTGAAGAATACTTGTTAATGTGACAAACAATTGGGCTTAAATATACAGAAAATGAATACCAATTGCTACTCCGGTGGGGCAAAACAGGCTTATGGGTGGTCTACAGAATCCCTTTTTCCTGCTCCCAAAAAGTTGGTGGCCTATTGATTGTTGACAATTAACAAAAAACTATGTGTGAGTCACAGGATTATACCATTACACCTCTAAAAAAATTTTTTTTAAAGCCCAAATCTCCCCTATATAAATACTCTTCTCTCCTGGAAATCGGTCTACTCAACTATATGATATTGTTCATCCCTAAGGCATCCAGAAAGAGACCTGGTATATCTCCTGAGCCTGGAATGTTTAGGTGTTTTTGATATAGGTTGTAGGAACATAGGAATTCTAGCAGTTACGGGTATGTCCCATTTGCCTTATATGTTGTTTTATGTTGCACATTCTTGGGAAAACAGCTTCCATAACTTGCAGGGATGCCGTATTTTCATTATGTGGTTATTTATGGCCTTCTTTATTATGTGGTTATTTATTGCCTTCCTCCAATACAAGGAAATTTATGTTAATTTTATGGTTCTTCTGTGCTCCAACCAGATTCAGACTTGCTTGGGTCCAACAAGTGTATTCTTTCAATATTTCTTCAAAATAATCTTGGAATGTAGCTGGTGAAATCTTTTTAAAATGTTCTTATTAGAACTACATTCAGAGTTGCATGAGTAGGCAACCTTCTCTGTGGAAATGGGAGAATATTAACTTCTTGTTGAGGACTTCACATTGAGGAGGAGGCTCTCAAAAAGATCTTACTTTTACTTGTGTTCCTTCTCTTGGATCATCAAAGTAATTCTTCAGAAAATGATCTGTTGGCCATCTTGATTTTCTACAAAACTGCGCTCTCTCTCTCTCTCTCTCTCTCTCTCTCTCTCTCTCTCTCTCTCTCTTTCCTCCTTCATCCAAAACCACAATGCCTATCCCCATAATACAGACACTGGGCTTTGTAGGTTGCTGTGACAACTAACATTACAATGGGTATATTCATACAACCTACTTAACGAGATGTGTAAACCACTGAAAGACTTAGCAGGCACAATTTGCACAATATGCTATGCCTGACTACTATTCTATTAATCTTAGCTAGGGTTTTGTGTGTGTGTGTGTGGTTGACAATGTTATATTGCCAACCAACCAACTAGTGTGGTTATTTTACAGTTCAGTATATTATGCGCACCAGAAAACGAATTAATTCAGTACCCAGGTGAGGTTTAACGTGCCTTGTGAATGCAGCCATCTTGTCAAAAGACTCCACCAAAATTTGCCCATGTCACTGTCGGATGCTGAAAATGCCCCACGGATTATCTGTGCTTATGTCTGTCTGAAAATTAGCACATGAATGATCTCCGCTGAAAATCACTGTGTGTGCGGTAGCTTTCGATCAGCACAACACCCACTTGTGTCCCTATCACTGGGAATGTCTGCAGCCCTCCCAGAGCAGTTTGAGCCCCGGTGAATGAATAATACCCTTCCAGTTCTGGGATTTCTCTAAATCAGGCCAAATGTGACGAAAGTCAACGTGCAGTGCTCATAAATCTTGGGGATAAAGAGAGAAAACGATACAAATGAGGAATGCAGTCTTGCAAGTGTGTTTAAGGGCCTGGCAACTTTTGACAACTGAAAGCAATGTGGAATTGGTGGCGGAGACCTACACAAAGAAAAATGTCAACTTTGAAGGGAGGGTATGGAAAGGCTTTCGTGCACAAACAAAGCCGCAAAAACACAAAGTGCCTCTTGAAATAGCAGAGTGATAAGTCTATTGAGCGTGTGAGTCATCTTTTCAGTGGCTGAGAATGATTAGGTGCAGATTGCCATCAGGAGAACGATAATTCTCTACCCCGCAGTTTCTGTCCCCCTTTTTTAAATCTCTAGTGCTTGCCCAGTTATTACGACATTCAAATTGCCAACATCAAACTAGATTGTGGGCTTGTTTTGTTTGTTTGTTTGTTTATTTGTTTGCTCGGGAGCATTGTTGATCAGCACCAAAATAATGAAACCAGTTTCTTTGCAGGGCTATCTCTGCAGCGGAAGGGTCAAAACTGCCAAAATGGCTGCCTTTTGCAGCCGCCATCTTGATTCTCCCTGTGGATATCCCTGCTTGTTCAATGAAGCCCAAATGCCTCAGGAGGAGACAGTTATATATGCTTCCCTCAAAACTTAGAAGTAGGAGAACCACATAAAAATGTCTAAAGTCCTTAACCAGCTATAGATCCTTCCTCTTAAACTCCAAGCTTTTTCTAAAATCCCAGCTCTGTGCAATAATTTATTCAAATAAACTGTTGCAATTTTCTCTCTCTCTCTCTCTCTCTCTCTCTCTCTCTCTCTCACACACACACACACACACACACACACACACAGAGAGAGAGAGAGAGAGAGAGAGAGAGAGAGAGAGAGAGAGAGAGAGAGAGAGAGAGAGAGATTATTAATGTTGTTTTCATCTTTGACATGGTAATGTATCTATTCAGGAGGTGCCTGACCAACAGAATAAAGGCCCTGGGTTTGTGTTAAGTGCTTAAAATGCAAATCGGCTCCCTTGCATAAGATGACTTTCTCGTTATTCCTCCATAATTATATCGATACCATTGCATCATCCCAAGAATTAGCACATAATGAAGACAATGTTCACTTAGCTTCAAAGCAACTGGATTCATTTAAACCATCCACTCCTAATTAATAATTTTCAAGGGCCTAAAATAAGAACATGATGAATGACAACAGGAACCAGCTTCTGCTGAAGTCAGTGGAAAATCTGCTAGAGACTAGCAGAGAGTAAGGTGAGAATGACTCTGGTGTTGGCAGGATGGGAAGAATTCAAAGTAGCAGACACCTTGCAAACACCCGGAATTGCAAAGTGTAAAGCCCTTAATATTGGAGGGAGCCTTCTCATACTTTTAAGAAGGTTGACACATTAAAATGATTGTTTCCAACTACAAGAAACAACCATTCCACTCTTCTTCATTGTTCAGATCACACCTGCTCTAGACACTGCAGTTTAATAATAATTTAGACAAACCTGAATAGGGCAAAGAATCTGGCAAGAGAATGGAAGCAAAGTCCTACAAGAAGATGATTATGGGGGAATAAGGTAATCCTCTTCAATTTCTGGAAAAGACTTGATACAAAAGAAGGTCAAAATTTACCCTCTATTATCTCAGCATGGAGGGCAAGAATCAACAATTTTCACAAGGTGGAAGATTCTGGTCAAAAGTTAGGAAAAATTTAGAACAGTTTGCTGCTACACCAGTTACCTTCCTCCCTTTTCTAGATATGTTCAGAGAGAAACTGTCCAGCCATTTACAAAAGTCACTTTATCTTCAATTCTGTGCTGTCCCACTCACACACATACATACATCCCACAGGTGTAAGGAGTCTTTATTAAGGCTTCCAAGTCTGAATTGGTATTCCCCAGCAATTCCCTGTGCCATCACCAGCTCAACCTCAATGAGGCTACTCAAATGAAGCCAACGCTAGTTCTCAACGCAAAGGCTAGCCCAATCCATTAGGCCAAAGCAAGTTCCCAAGGCAAAGGCAAGTTCCAAGACAAAGGCAAATCAAGGTAAAGGAAACACCTGAAGACACAAATCAAAATTCAACGCAAGAACCCACAGCAAGAAAACAAAGTTTGTTTCCAGCATTGTCTCCATCTGTCTGCTGTGCTAAATAGCCAACTTCTGGTGCAGCCCATCAAGAGCGGTGAGGCTGCCTCCTCATGAGTAATCTAGCTGACCTTCTCTGTTCCTGCCTTTTCTCTGCCCTACATATTCTTGGATCAGTGCAGAAGGCAGTTCCTCTTCCTCATCGCTGACTAGCTGTAATTGCCCGCTTTCCCCACCTGAAGCCTCAGGACTGTCCTGCTGCAGCTGTGCTTCAGCCAAATTCCTCTCAGACAGCTGCTTGGAGACATTGACAGACTCCCCTCCAGATGTGTCTGGAACTGTTTCATTTTCCTCTGAGCTGACAGACTGGAGAGGCATCTGGGGAAGCGTCCGGGGAAATCATCACAAATTCCTGCACCTAAACTGGAAAATGGACTTCAATCTCTGAATATATATGTCAGATCAGTGAGGAAAAGCATCCCAGTGTTTATCTCCCTTGAAGGCAGAACAGCAGGAAAGAAAAACTTTATTAGAAGGCAAGAGCTTCAGCAAGTCTGAAGTCTTAAAACAAAAACCCTAAAAATTTCCTAATGCCTCTTAAAAGCCCTTGTATGATGTCAATAGTGCACAAACACTTGTTTTTCAACTCTTTTTTCAAAACAAACCCCTTCTTCAAGTGTTGCTTCAGTCTTTTTACCGCTGAAAGCAGAACATATCCTATGCCACAAGGTGGTTTATTTGATTTTAGCTCAACGAGTGGTGGGGACCCAGTCAACAAACCGTGGTTAAGCTAGGCTTGTCGAGCGTGATGTATCCACCAAGGCCAGGGGTGGGATCCAACAGGTTCGCACCTATTCGCGAGCACCTATTTCTAAGCAGTTTGGAGAACTGGTTGTGGGAAGAAATCTTCTTTTGTTTTTTCCACTTTACAGGGCTAATCTCTTCTCTTGCCTCTCTCTCTCTCTCATGCCTTTCTCTCCTCTCATGTCTCTCTCTCTCTCCTCTCTTGCCTCTCTCTCTCATGCCTCTTTCTCTCTCCTCTCTGTCTCTCTCTCTCCTCTCTTGCCTCTCTGTCTCTCTCTCTCCTCTCTTGCCTCTATCTCATGCCTCTCTCTTTCTTTCTCTCCTCTCTTTCTCTCTCTCTCTCATGCCTCTTTCTCTCCTCTCATGCCTCTCTCTCTCTCCTCTCTCATGCCTCTCTTTCTCTCTCCTGTCTCTCTCTCTCCTCTCTTGCCTCTGTCTCTCTCTCTCCTCTCTTGCCT
>JAOYMU010000010.1:38970455-38980824 GCA_025802295.1 Psammodynastes pulverulentus
CTGAAGCCAAAAGTGAAACTGAAAGTCTGTTTCTGCTTGCTGCAACGGAGGCAAATTGCTGGGAGGCAGAAGCTGAGATAAGATTTTTTTTCTTGTTTTCCTCCCCCAAAAGTTAGATGAGTCTTATACTCCGGTGTGCTTTATAGTCCAAAAAATACAGTAGCTACAGAAAAAATCATGTTCATTCCCCTTTTCAGGCATAAATTGGTCAATTTACAGATGGTGTATCCTCTAACTCAACTAATCAACCCATTTATTAAAGCAAAAAAGAGTGTGTGTTTGTCTGCATAATCCAGACTTCTGGTTTTCATTGCAACCGAAATTTGCCATCTGTGGTGCCAAAGGGCATCAAACTCTTTTCTATGCTGGTTGTTTGGCTTGCGATCCATTTTGTGGATTGAGGATAAGGCTCTATCAAAGGCTCTCCTGCATTATTGCACCAAGGAAAGCTCTACCTCAATCAGTACTCAGGGATTCTGACAGTTGCATTACTTGATTTTCGATTAAAGGAGAAGAGCAGAAATGATTGTGTGGCTGAACTCCATTACTTTACAATATAAATTATATCTTATTTGACCATAATATTACTGTAGAATATAATCCTCTTTTGTGCTTCACAGGGATCTGACAGAAGCATTTGTCGCGTTTCAAAGAAGATTGATATTTGGTGTCACCCAATATTGTGTTATTTTTGATACCTGAATCTTGAAAATTAGCATAGCAATGACTGCCGTAATATTTGCCATCCTGTCATCAATCAGGATGCTGCTTACTCTTGGCATCTTCTCTTCTCCCCACCTTCCACCAGCCTATAATGTGCCCTATCCTCTGACAGGACAGCGATGGTAGTAAGAAGAACACTGTAATATCAATGGCAAAATTAGATGGTTTCTACAACCAATCAGAGTGAAAGGTAGTATTAGCAAACAAGGTCAAAGAGTTTGAAGAAGGAAATCAAAAGAGCAACTTCAATATGCCTTCAAAAAATCAAGCAGTGTTCTAATACTGAAAATGTTGGTCTGCAGGAAAATAAGAGGTTCTATTTGATATAGGAGAGCCAGTTGGACGTAATCATTAAGGTACATTGCTAGAAATCCATAAACTGTGAGTTGTAATCCTGTCTCAAGCATAAAGCTATCTGGGTGAGCTTGGGCCAGTCATTCTTTCTCAACCCAAGGAAGAAGAAGGCAATGACAGACCACTTCAGAAAATCTTGTTCAGACAATTGCCAGGAGTCAAGTGTGACTCAAAAGCACAAACCAACCTTGAAACAGAGTATATTGCAATTATACTACCTCTTAACAAATGCCTGTCTGTTGTTCTTCATTTTTAAAAAAGGGATTTATATCCCTTTTAAACGTGATAGCAATTTTAATGGTCAGCTTTCATTATCATAAGAGGGAATGTATTGTCTTGATTAAGGAACAGATTGGCACAACAGAGACTCAAATTCAAATCTACCCTCCAACAGCAGAGGTTCTTGGGTGACTTTGGGCCAGTCCCTTTCTCTCAGTCCAACCCCTTAAGAGTTTTGTTGCTTTGGGGGACAATGAGAGAAGCACGGTTATGAATTCTGTCTTGAGTGAAGAATGGAAGGTAAAGCAGATAAGTCAATAAATAAGACACCTATGTCATTTCTCCTATAAGAAAATCCAAGTAATTAAACTTTAAACCAAATGTTGACTTGCTAGATGACCAATATGAGTTCATGTGCCTGATCAAGTTCTTTGTATAAACAACATCTATTGTTTTGGAAGCTGAAGCCCACCTCAAACTTGAAAAGAGAAGAACTAAAATCTCACTGTTTCACTCTTGAATGGATGAATATTTCTTCTCTGTTTATGCAGGTGTTCGGCCGGAGAAACAATAAATCCCCTTTTTGCTCAGAATGCATAAGCAGGAAATATCATCTGGTGCAAAACTTTTTTAAAAAATCAAAACCACTCAATAGACTTGAACAAAAGCTTCCATTTTGTTCATCAGGAGATCATTTTTCTGAAAGGAAGCATTTCAAAAGCTAAGTCACAAAAGGGGCAATCACACTGATAGTTTTGCATCATTCCAATGTGCTGAGGGTGGGTGGGTGGCTGACTGGTAAGATGGCACTATATCTCTTTGTGTGTGTGTGTGTGTGTGTGTGTGTGTGTGTGTGTGCATCCTTTCTCAAGCTGATGTCCTCCGAGATGTGTTGAGATTAAGTGTCCACATTGTCAGCTGTCTGAAATTCATTCAGTCAAAACCATTTAAGGGGTTTTTCAAAACTGTAGTCACAGCATATCTGGAGAGGAACAGGGTAAGAATGGATGGCATTTTATTAAGTTATTAAATTTAGTGGGCAAGTGTATGTGTAAGAAAAATAAATGCCTTTTTAATGCAAATTTTATTGGTTTTTTCTTTTACACATGCTCAATCATATGATATACATAACCATGTTCCTGTACATATTAAAATATCATAACATTTCATATCGATTAAATATTGCATTTCTATGCTTTTTATACATTCTGTTTTTGTCTTTATTATACATCATGTCACCTTTAACTTTCCTTTCTGTTGTATACTTTCCTTCTCCTTCTTTATAGCCTCTAACCAATTATACCAGTTTTCCTATATTGAATGAAATTCTGAGGTTTTTTTCCCATTCAGATCCATCGTCATCTTATCCATTTCTGCAGTCACAGATTTTTTTTTTATTACTAGGGCTTCTGGTGGCATCTTCTCTTCCCTCCAATATTGTGTGAAGGCTAATCTGGCTGCGGTTGCTATATGTAAAATTAAATAAATACCTAAGAAATTATCTTAGGGGGGGGAAGACTTTCTCATTTGGGGATCGTTATGTGCAATTAAAAAAAGAATTCACCTGGTTTCACTTATGTTAAGAAAGGCTACAGAAATATCATCTTTGTCTTAAATATAAACTTGGATCATAGGGTCAGACATGATTTTCTAGAATTTGTAGCATAATAGAGTATGTCATTATGTCTACCCATTAAACAACCAGGCTTTCTTCGTAGTGAATATTTTGATGATATTTTTTGATCACTGCATCATCCTTGCTGCCTTGTGGTCAATTAAAAAAAGGAAAGGAACATTAAATGAAAGATCAAAGCAATTAAAGACAAGAGCAGTACTACGACTAGAGTATCCCTGCTGTTTGAGAAAGGATGTAAATATACATTTTATGACAAGTATTGGTAGGGAAAAAAAATGGTATAAGCCAGGCTTAGTAACTGAAGGTTTTTATCATCTAATATTGGCTAATAGTTTGTCCAATATTGGTTCCCGAAGAGCAAAAATGGAACAGAACGTCCTATCTGGGTGGTGCTGTTTGATTTTAAAATCAAAGTTAATTATGATCATAACTTTTTTATATTGGAATCACTTGCCTTAACCTTGGCTGAATCTTTCAGCTGAATTTCAGTGTCAAGCAGAATAAATACCATTACAAGAATCTTACTCCACTGCTCTTTCTTTTTCCTAATAAATGTTTTATGAACTTCCCAGCTGCACTAATGCTAACAAATTGCTGGGCAACGATACCAAGGCTGGGATTTGAACTTAAGAACCTAGGCAATTAAGCATCTATCATGCCAGGAGAAATATCAGACAATCCTAATAGTGTGTGCCCCTTTTTTCCCCCACTACAGTAATATTACTCAAGAAATCCTGTATGCACATCCCCCCACCGATATAGTACATTAATTCTCATGGGATATACTTCCTGCCTGAAAAAGACAAGTGGAGGCCACAGTCACTGTTGATGGCTGACCTCAGTTGTTTCCTCCAATATATTTCCAGATAAGCCCTGCTACTTGTATCAGGGAGATGGGTAACATAGAAATTTAATAGCTAGCTAGCTAACTAAGTAACTAAAAATAGCCCATCTGTTGATTATGGGATTAACTATGTGGAATTAATGGTTATAATTTATGTTAAATATCCTCACTAAGGACTCTTTCTCTTTGTGAAGCCACTTCTGTGCCCTGTAGTTCTTTCCATTCAGAATTAGGGGAAGCTGATTCCGTAAGAAGTCTATATATCAAGTTTGACATGAAAGCTTCTGAAGCAATGGTGGGACTCAAATGTTTTTACTACCAATTCTATGGGTGTGGCTTGGTGGGTGTGGCATGGCTTGGTGGGCATGGCAGGGATCGGATACTGTAAAATCTCCATTCTTGCCCCACTCCTGGGGGAAGGTTACCACCGGTTCTCTGAACTACTCAAAATTTCCGCTACCAGTTCTCCAAAACTGGTCAGAACCTGCTGAATACCACCTCTGTTCTGAAGTGTTCTAAGAAGAGCAATTCACCTGCCATGGCAGGTGGCAACATTGGAAATATAAATCATCTTCTTCTTTTAACAACCCCATAATCCCTTGCAGGGTGGAGTCTGGGCAAATGAATGGAGCAGAGTGTTTACTGGCCGGATGCCCTTCTTGTCACCAATGTGGAGTTTTGTTCAGCAGATTAATTCTCATTGTGCCCAGAGACAGAAATATCTGCCTCTACCTAGGATCAGACTTACAGCTTCCTGATTGTGAGGCGAGAGCTCCACCACTAGGCCACCGCACCACTCTATATTGGAAATATAAATGAAGGAGTGTGTACAAAATGGAATATTTTGCATTCAGATTTATCCTAACTGGCTTCTCTAAAACAGGGGTCCCCAACCCCTGGTCTATGGACTGGCACTTGGCCACGGTATGCCAGAAACTGGGCTGTGCAAACAAGCAAAGCCCCATTCGCGGGATGCAGGCAGCACATGAAACCACACTCCCTCCGGTCCGCAGAAAAACCTCTCTTCATGGAACCAGTCCCTGGTGCCCAAAAGGTTGGGGGCCACTACCCTAAAACTCATTCCAACATTCCCTACATGTCTAATATAGATTTTGGAAATGGTTTGTCCTTTTTGGTCAACATCTGCCTTTGTTTTTAATCCTGTAACGGAGTCCAAGAATGCGTAGCTACAGAGAACACGGATACTATTATGACTGATTTTGTACTTGGGGATCTGGCTACAGAATTTCTTCACTTTCTGAAAGATTTGCCCTTAGCTCTGGAACAGCCTACCCTTCAAAGAACTGTGAAAACTTTAGTGACGTATTTAGGGACATTTGAAGATTTGGCTGCCTGGTGTTATATTGCTCTGCTTGTTGTGGGTATGTTTGTGAGGTTTAGGTTATCATATTTATATTTCAGGATATAGTTATGGCTTTTATTATGTTTTGTTGTTTCTGAAAACATGATTTGGAGTCCTCAGAAATGGAACAGTTTATAAGCCAAAGTAATAATTAGCTAAATATTTATGCAAGTAAATTTAGTTCTGGTAACAGTGAACGGCTATTGTGCAAAGCTGTCTCAACAACAAATGAGTGTGCCACACGCAAGGACACCATGCAGGATTTTGATACCAGAAGCTGTAAATTATAGAGAAAGAATATCTTCCATCTTTTGTTGACTGGAAGCTGCTACCCTGGCATCTTTGTAGATTCCAGATGGAGAAATCTTCCAAGTGATAAATGCAAGTTGATAGTCCAGTCATTAGGTAGGGTATCTGTCCAGAAATCTAAAGTATTGCCATGGGATACATGTCAGTGTGCTTTATGGTTGTTCTATGAGAAGAGAGGCTGCAGGTAGATTAGGATCTCTCCTTGATTTGCAATAGACTTACAAGAGTTCCCGATTCTTAACAACTACAGCAACTAAAAGATTTATTAAGGTTGCTGGAATAAATACAGCTTTAAGAAAAAAAATTGTGTGGAGTTGCTTGGAAAGGGACTACATTGAGTTCTAGCACTGAATATCAAATCATGAGCAGATGTCAGAGGCTTGCAGAATTGCAATGGTCCACCATATCTGGTCTTTAAGCCACGACTTTGCATTTGGCTCAGTTTGGTAGACTCAATTTCCTAGCAGAAGAATGAAACAGCTCCTGCAAATTTGGAGCCAACCAGAAGCGGAATATATACATATTCATTCTCAAAGTCCTTTTTTCCTAAGTGATCAGGTATAAAATGGAAACAACAGTAACCGGGCTCCTATCCATAGTAAATAATAAAGTATCTCCTATAATAATTAAGGGAAACACTTGCACAGTCTTACACATTAGGGCCCTTTTAATACTATCATTGAGGTATGCTATCAAAGAATGATGTGTAGGTATGAACATAAGAGACCAGAAAGCTGATGTGAACAGCATAATTTGCATCATTTGCATAATGGCCCAATTACACTAATAATGCAAACTGCTGATGTCATAAAATAAGGTAAAGTAAATCCTCTGTAGGGACTACTTTAGATGCAGTGGAATTTTTTCCTTTTTTTTTTTTCAGGGAGATTATCTGGGCAAGATCTGGCCGGTTGCAGCCAAGTCTACCAAATTGATTTTTGCTAAATTGAGGTTTTGCTGTACTACAGCTGTGCAACAATTCCAATTTTCTTTCAGAAAGGTCCTTCTGAATACAGAGAAAGAAGTAGGAATGTAGTCCTTGTCTGTAACTCTTGAAAAGATGTGGCTGCTGTAAAAATGTTTAATAAGTGTGATATTCATGCTCCTCCCTGCTCCAAAACAATGTTTCTCAACCTTGACAACTTTAAGATGTGTGAACTTCCCAGAATTCCTCAGCCAGCATGCATACATTTTAAAATTTCCAGTGTTGAGAAATATTGCTCTAAAGCAACTTTTTGGAACTGATTCTGAAGCACTGCCCAGCTGTAATACAAAGCCTGTTAAACATTAGTAAAATGGGACCGCTATTACATTTCTACATATTTTGTCAGTTTATGCAGTGACTCTGCATACATAGAGTGCAGGTTTGTACGCATGGGAAACCTAATTTGATCAAAATCTGTTTTATGTAGAGGTGTTTTTTGCATATTGGCTAGCAGTCTGCCTGGTAAAAGCATCTTTGGTACATGAAGCTAGGAGCTTATAACCTCTCGCATGAAGGCTATGTGTGCTAAACTGAAACTGATGTAAAATGGACACAATGAAGTAACAATATCACTCTTGCATTGTCGAAATCTCCAACTTCTGCTTTGCTTTTATATTCAAATGACACCAGTTTCCTGAAGGTAATTGCAGGTCCACTGTGACTCCAGAGAAAACAATGCTTCCCAACTTCTATAATTGTACAATGTTGGTTTATGTTAGTTGGGTCCTTGCAGAAAAGTTTATGTCCATGTAATGTTTCAAAGATGCGAATTCTTCATATAGATATCTGCAGAACCCGATATCATTTCTGTAGAGCTGGCTGGGGAATTCTGGGAGTTGAAGTCTATAAGTCTTAAAGTTGTCAAGTTTGGAGACTCCTGCTTCAGAGCAAAGTCAGTGGGGGCAGGCAACCATTGGGGGGCAGGACTTTTATGGTTGAATACTCCCGGTAGGGTCTATGACAATTCGCCATGGCCAACTTGCCATGGCCAACTTGCTGTGGCCCACTCGCCGTAGCCAATGGCAACTTACTGAGGCCAACTTGCCACAGGACAACTCACTGTAGGACAAGAGTTACACTAATATTAAAGAAATAGTGGTGCAAAATATGCAAAAGGAGGGACAGAATGAATTGTGAATGGCAAAAAATTAAGTATCTCAAATAATTAAATTATCCCACAGTGAGTTGTCCCATGGTGAGTTGGCTGTGGCGAGTTGACCTGCAGCAAGTTGGCCATGGTGACAGTGATGAGGTGGCCATGGCAAGCTGCCTCTGGCGAGTTGGCTGTGGCAAGTTGGCCCATTCCGCTCCAGGCAGAGGTGATATTCAGCAGGTTCTGACTAGTTCCGGAGAACCGGTAGAGGAAATTTTGAGCAGTTCGGAGAACCGGTGGTAACCTTCCCCCAGGCGTGGGGAGAGAATGGAGATTTTGCAGTGTCCTTCCCCTGCCACGCCCACCAAGCCACACCCACCAAGCCACACCATGCCTACCAAGCCACGCCCAAAGAACCGGTAGTAAAAAAAATTGAATCCCACCACTGGCTCCAGGTAACACTTGAACATGTTATATTACCTTCCATAATATTGTGTGACTGTGTTTGAAAGGCCTGGATTCAAGATTCAAAAAAGCTTTAATTTCAGAAGATGGGACAATGCGGTATTTTTAACAAACTGATCATTTTAAATGCTGCAGCTTCTGAGCTTGACAGAATAAAGGGAACCTGTGAGAATCTGCGTATATTGCCAACTGTGAGATGCATGTGATTAATTGACAAACCTCAACAGTTGGTGCGTTAGCTATGGCGCCCGTGAACTCTGTCATGTCTCACCATGTCTTGTAGTAGCAAGGGAGAATAAAGATCCAAAGCTGTTCCTGAGATTGACAGCTGCCATTTCAAGCTATCTCAGCCTTTAGGAAGAAAAATCACAAGTGTCAACCTCTATGGATCAATTTCACACTAAATACAAGTGAACCAAAGTAGATGGGTTAGAGGAAGATGTATTTTGCTACAGATTTGTGCCTAAAGAGGTTTATAATGTCATGATTGAAATGAAAGATTATTTTCCCCCTTTTAAATGGTTCTAATAATATTTCTAGATTTTGTGCTTTATAACATCTATATATATTATTCTGCAAATCAAACAGTTGCTTTCAACGTTGCTCCTTTTTTCCATAACAGAGTTTGCTGAAAAGTATCCATATAACAGTATTACGGCAATTCACCATGGAAGGGAAAAAGGGAAAATCACAATATGCTAGGAATCTGGGGGTGCAAAGTCTTTGGTAATAGGGAGCAGGTTGCACTGACTATTTTCCACCTGGTTTTAAATAGGGCAAAAGACAGCCAAGAAAAAGAAAAAGAGTCACTTGTGAATTTTGTATTTGTCTAGTACGAAATATCTTTCAGAAGCTAAAAATGTTGACTTCTGCTAGTGGGTGATGGTCTCTATGGATTCCCATTGCTTTTTTATTAAATAAATGCATCATAGAAATAGCTGAAGCCAGCTGTACTGTTTTATACATAGTGATACAGGGAATAAATGTTAAGAGAGTGATAAGTTGGTAGAAACACAATTTGACTAAGCCCTCTGAACTAGCTCGTTATTCTCAGTTGCAGAGAAAGATATACTAATCACTAATACAGAAGCAAGATTCAACTATCAAATTACTTTTTGTATACAGCCTCGGTGGCGCAGTGGTTCGAGTGCAGTACTGCAGACTACTTCTGCTGACTGCCTGTTGCCTGCAATTTGTCAGTTCAAATCTCACCAGGCTCAAGGTTGATTCAGCTTCCATCCTTCCCAGGTGGGTAAAATGAGGACCCACAGGGCATTTTTTCGGCTGGAACTCGGCGGTACTGCATTCCGGCACCTTTTTAGAGCCTGCGTCACGTGACGCGTCTCAACCAATCAGCGCCATTACTTCCGGGGTTTTTTAACGTGACGGGGGGGGCGCGTTCCAGCACCTTTTGGTGCCGAAAAAAAGCCCTGAGGACCCATATTGTTGGGGGAAATATGCTGACTCTGTAAACCGCTTAGAGAGGGCTGTAAAGCACTATAAAGCAGTATTTAAGTCTAAGTATTATTGCTATAAGGAATAGGTGCCTCTTAACCCTTATTCTTCATCATAGGGAGCAGAAGATCAGTCTTCAGAAACATGCA
Organism: Psammodynastes pulverulentus; assembly: GCA_025802295.1. Lineage (NCBI taxonomy): Eukaryota > Metazoa > Chordata > Lepidosauria > Squamata > Psammodynastidae > Psammodynastes > Psammodynastes pulverulentus. The sequence goes on from JAOYMU010000010.1 coordinate 38,980,051, forward strand.
GATATTTTAGATTGTGTTCCAAACATGTTACTCAAAATGCACCTTACAATCATAGAAGACAATATGGGTTTTCTTGGGTTTCCATGGGATTGACAAAATTTACAGAGATTTGTAAAATTTGTAGGGATGTACAATTGTCCATTTGAAAACAGAACATTCAGTGAATTCTAGAACTTCCCTTTCCCTGCTGAACAGATTTGGCTGGACATTTTCAGGTTTGGCTGGACATTTTCCAGAAAATTCAGAAAACTGGAAATGATTTTAGGTATTCTGGCCAATGCTTTGTCTTCTTTCATCATCAAATGTTTAGCAAATATGAAATGACTGTCAGGTAATTATTTGGGCAGAAAAACACATAAAAGTTATCTTCCTTTTAGGCACGTAAGAAATGCAATTTGTTTAAAAAATGGACTTTCTTGAATATTTTGTATGCAATTCCTCAAACATGCTGAATTGGTACACATCTTTAAAAATTTAGAAATAGTTCAAGATGGATATTAATGCAATCCATGAGTTAAATACAGTGACAGATTCTATTGAGCAGATAGCAAATTTGTTTTAAAAGGAATAATTGATGGAATTCCTTTATAACCCCATTCTCATTTGATTGAAATCCGGATCTAGATCTTATAAAAGTCCCCAATATCATCTGTACCTCTTAATTAGCAATAATACAATTATTGGCTCCAAATAATACCATCTGTATGCAGATGACACCCAATTATACATCTCTACACCAAACCATCCCAACGATGCTGTGAAAGTGATGTCCCA
>JAOYMU010000010.1:39151787-39165936 GCA_025802295.1 Psammodynastes pulverulentus
TCTAGAAATGGCGCGGCGCCCTTGCAATGGTGCTGCGGCTCCCCAGGGAGCCGCGGCGCACAGATTGGGAACCTCTGTGTTAGACTATAGTGGCAAAAAAGTATTTTTTCCAACTAACGATTTTTATTAAAACACACACGCTTTTGTGAGCTACAGTTCACTTCATCAGATGCACAGAATGGCCAATAAATCCTGGTGTAGGATTTATAGTGGGGTGAGCTGGGGAAGAGGAAAGGAGAAGGCAGGTTACTTACGGTAAGCAGTTGCAGGTTAAATGTGAGAAGATTACATGACTGAAAAAAATCAACTAAGTAGATTCAAATAAGATTAAATGAACTGTCACAAATGTGCTATTCATTACTCTGTAAGTCTCATTTTATTTGACTTAAATAATTGCTGACCCTATTACTACACAAATATGTCCAGGTCACAAATATTTATGTTATATATAATACTTTCTTTATTTCATTTGATACTTGGAGTCTATGAAACTCTGTCAACAAACCAGATTAAGATTTTAAAACAGAAATCATTACAAAACCCTTTAAAATAGAAGCCATTACAAAACTATTAAAATAATGTTTACCTTCTCCAGTGTATCTACACCTCAAAAATAATGTGATCTTCCATCTTATCCCCAGATTTCCTCTGTAACAGCCATATTTTTGCAAGTCTTCCAAAACTTAATAAATAGTGGATCATCTGAATTTCAGGGGGCAGATTTTTTTTTTCAGAGGAACGGACTACCAGTGAGAGAGCTTGAAAGGTTTTTGTAGATGGCATTCCCTTGATAGTAGGACATTCTACAAGTCTGCTTTCCTTAATCTCACTAAACAAATAGATTCAACAAATTTTGCTTGTGCTCTTTAAGCCCTATGCCATAAATGAACTCAAGTATTCAAATTATTTCATGATGAAGCAACTGAGCTTTTCAAATGGTCCTGAAAGGGAGCCCCAAGTAGAAAAAATTACAATAATCCATATGGGAGGTGGCCAGTGGTGGGATTCAACAGGTTCGCACTTATTCGCCAGAACCGGTTGTTAACTTTCTAAGCAGTTCGGAGAACAGGTTGTTGGAAGAAAACTCATTTTGTTTTTTTCCACTTTACAGGGCTAATCCTGTAAGGAAGGCAGGAAGGAAACATTCTGGTGTTGTTTCTAGCCTAATCTTTATTGCCCTGCTTACAGAAACTGTCTCTTGGTTAACCCATATAACAGCTAAAGGTTCTTGGCAATACGCCCAGACTTACTGTTGCGTGAGTTCCCCCAGTCACATGATCACCCAGCTGGTCATTAGGGCAGAGAACCAGTTGTTAAATTATTTGAATCCCACCACTGGAGGTGGCTTTATATAAATATGGTGGGAGGTGGTGAGGACCAAGTCCTGAGGCTCCCTGCAGTGGAGTGCCTAAGAGCTCTGCATCTCCCTCTCCCACTAACTGGAACTAACTGGGTCATCCAATAACTGAATGATTAACCTAGCTGGATAATAAAATATCTGTAAGCAAACAACCAATTCAGAGAGCACCACAAATTCCACAACAATTGGAACAAGTTGTTGAGGAAGGAGAAGTCTCTAAAATAATGCCATCCATCCCAACCAGATGCAAAAGGATACCAGTGTCAACTTACAGCAGCCAAGAGATCTCCAATAGCAGAGCCATGAAAGCCAAACTATCTCTAGCCCAGCCACTAATGTCCAATGTGTTTTTCATCTACTACGCAGCTGTGTTCTGTCCCCAAATCCTCTTCATTCAGGGTTTTCTGCAACTGTTCCATAATTAAAATTCCTCTATCTATGAATATGAGATTACTGTTTTATTCTGAGAAGTAAAATGGAAGCAATGGGTACACTGTAGGATTAGTATGCATATACTGTAAGAACAAGTTGAGTAATGATGAGGAAAATATATGACTTTATAAATACTGCTGAACTACCACTCCAATTTTCAGCGATATGCAAAGTATTTATTTGGGTGTATGTCACAGGATGCCAGCATCTTTAATACTTTACTTTTAATGATGGTGGGTTTTGATCATAATATTATTTGTGATTACGGTAACCATAATAAGGGACTGATGATAACAGTAGCAACGTTTGCAAAGCTAATGGCCCCTGGGAAGATAAAAACAACACAGGAATAAATGTCTCAAAATCCAAATGCAATCTTTTCAGGTCTCCGGAATTCTGCTGCCTGCGACAGACTCCCAAAAGACACTGACCTAAATCTGGGATCTTTTGCACCCAGCCCCCAAGAATGCCAGAGGCAAAATTCAAAAAGCTGAAAGATTTAAACCTGTTCAATACACCAAGGAATTGCTGCAGTGGTCATGGAACTTGGAAATAACTGCCAAGGGGGATCAGGACCAGTTGTGCTTTTATGACTTTCAGGCATTTAGGCAGCAAAATTCCTGGAACAATGTAGATTTGAGACTGGTGTCCTTGCCTCTCATTTTTGCATAACCTATATTTTCCAAAAGTTCCTGGCATTTTTCTTGAGTTTTTAATTTCCTACTGCCTTTGGAGGCTGCTTCCCTTGCTTTTGTGTTCTGAGCTTGTACTGGATTTATGGCTACAGGTTTGGTCTGATGGATTTATTACAGCAATAAACCAGATAAGAAGCTGCCATTTGTAAGAGAGGACAATAGTAGAAGTAACCGTAGTAGATACATCTCTCCCATTTTGGCCTTACCCATTTTGGGATCTATGAGTTTTTCCATCCTGTCCCAGCACCATTTCTGAAAATGTGGACCCTGGTGTGATTCTGAATGCTGAATTTGACTCCAGTAGGAAAGAGATTGCACTCCCCAGATACATAGCCAGGGGTGGGCTGCTGGGGGTTTGGAGGGGTTCAGGATAACCTCTAGCTAAGATTCTGTGCAGTTTGGAGAACCCCCAAATCCCAATCCTGGGAGGCCCCGGCCACTCTTTCCCTCCCCTGAGTCCCTACGAAGCCCATTTTGAATGCAGGTAAGTGCAGGGTGCGCATGGAGGCTCGGGGAAGGCAAAAAACGGGCCTACCAGAAGTTTGGGAAGGCCAGATGGGGGCCGTTTCCAGCCTCCAGAGGGTCTCTGGAGCCTTGGGAGGCCATTTTCACCCTCCCCGGATGCTCAAGGAGAGCCTCCAGAGCGCGGGGAGGGCAAACATGCTCCCCATGGTGCAGGAGGCTGACTAGGCCATGCCCACCATGGCCATGCCCACCCAGCAACTGGGCAGAGAAACCCTTGCTAAAAATTTTGAAGCCCACCCCTGTACCTAGCCCCCAACTCATTATTTCTTCAGAATATTCAAATACATCCTTAATTCAGACCTAAAGTTGTCATGATCCAAGAAAGACAGTGCTCTAACAGTCTATGCTTAGATATTGCAATCTGCGTGAAATCACAATTCCTTGTATAGCATTTCAGAAGAGTAGTTTAAAAAGGCATACAGAGTTCCAGAGAAGTAAGATTTCCTCACCTTGAAAAAGGAAACTAAGGTCATCTTCTCTTTATCATCTAAGGGGAGGTTCATTTTTTCCCTTCAGATGGCATCTGAAGCAATAGATAATTATTTCTGAAATAATGGACTTAAGTTATTTTTTTTTCCAGCCTAGGATAGACAAGTCTGTCTTAAATGCTGGGTCAATTTCCTTTTGGAAAGTTCCTTTTAATATAAAATATATAGAGTTTTATATAAAACTTTATGAAACATACACACACACACACACACACACACACACACACACACAACTTAAAGAAATAACTGGTGTTTGACTTTGGAGGAGAAATATTTGATATCTACACTTGTTAAAGAAGAAGGAATATTGTGCCATTATAATTCTGTTCCCCAACTCCAGTGGATATAGTTTTTTATTGTTACAAACCAAAGAGACTGCATTTTCAATTAAAAATGTGCTCTTTGCCAATTCATATGACTCCAGCCTGTTTCTTTTTCAGGCTAATGGCACAACTCCCACTTATTGCAAAGAAAACAAGAACTGGTCCATGGAGTGAAAAGGTCAACAGAATGCAATTACATCTGAGTCTGGAAGAGCAAAATGTAAAAATCCCAATTAAAGTCAAAGAAAGTTTGGTCACGCAGAATGGGTTATCCATTAGTCACTGAGAGTTCGAACTGTTATTATGCTAATTAATGCTGACTCTTCTTAGCTGGGTTATTTCATCTGAATTGGGATTACCCCCCCCCCTTTTTTTTTTCAAAATGTCTGAAGTTCAAGCATTTATAAGGTCAAGTGTATTCCACGCACCAAATACTGGCTTGCCACTCAGATTAAGTAATTCAAATTAAGGGTTTTTACTGCTCATTTTCTGACTAAAACTGTAGGTGGTTATGTGTTTGCTAGTGAATATTTTACAATAAAAAAGTTTATTAGAAATAATTATAGATTATGCTAGTCATAAAGTTGTCAAAAACTCATTCCCCTTCTGTTGAAAGACCTCAAAGATATCACTAAATGACTGTGTTGTAATCCTTAATAAAATGTATTGGCAGAATGTAATCTTTAGTAAATTCCTAAAATAAATTAACTGCCTGAAAAACAAAGGAGATTATCTTTCACAGCTTTTCATGGCAGACAAGAATTCTTATCTGCTTTATTGAATACTTTCCCTAGCTAAAGATTTCTGCTTGGATGTGAACGAAAATAATTGGTAAGATGACATTGTGAAGTACAATGAAATAATCCTTTCATCTTTTTAAGATTGCAAAGGACAAAGCTGGGGAAGCTACCTCTTCATGGAAAGGCAAATGGCCAGGCCATCAATTATTGGCTCAAAAACCAAGAAAGTTGATTTTGTATAGTTGGTGCCTTGAAAGTAAAGAATGCTGCAAATGATAATACAGAATGTTTACAATTAGATTGTGATCCTGTCAGTACTGCCATCATCATTACGCTTTGCTACGCTTAGCTAGGTTTGCTGGCATCCTGCCATAAACGGAGGGAGGGAGCAAAGGAAGTTGAAGAAGCTGTGCAGTAGGGAAGATGAAGGATGTAACATGGGAAGGAACAGCATTGACAGGAACCAGAAGTGTGAAACTGGATTGATCCAGTCGCCCAAGGATGCCTGGCCTTGGAAAGAATCTGAAACCATTTCAAGGTGCGTCTGACATTAAAGTGGTTCTCCAAACATTGCACAGGGATGCTATTGGATGCTGATGATATGGTCAAGGGGGGAGGGTCACAGAAGGGGAACTTTTAATACACAGGCCTCACTTTTGCTGCAACCACTAATCCTTAGCAAAAGAATCTATCTATCATGGAGTCAAGGGTCTTTCTTTCCTAGGGACCTAGCTGGAGTACGTCTGACAGATCCTGAATAGGGGAATAAATATCAGAGGAATCTATGACATTTATTTTTAAATGAAAGTTGGAGGTCCATGGGGATAGGAAACAGATTTATGTGGAATCTTTGAGAATCTAGGAGAAGCACTCAGTGATGCAACAGAGCATGAGCTCAAGATATACAACCATATATGCTTGTATACCTATCCCCTATTAAAATAACTAGATGAACGGGGTCCAGAAGTATTTCTCTGTTGGTAGTGAGCAATCAGCTGTCTCAATCAGGATTACTAAAGGTTAGAGACTTCATTTTCCCTGTACAAACTTGAAATCATAATTATACTTCCTGTTTTCCCACAGTTGTTGCCATCTTTTCTTTGAATCCCATCCCGTTTTTCCCACCATTATCCCCCACTGAAGACCGATCCACTGGGAAGTGGGGTCAAATGGGTGGGCTTCTGCAATCCAGGCAGAGTGGTCAAGGACTGTTTGAGATTCATAAGCTGTAGGTTGCTCACCTGTATTGTAAAGAATATGGGCAATCATCAAAAGCCTAGTAGGATTTTGCCCAAATTAAACATAACAGATTGAGTTCCAAAATTTCATCTTTTCCTTTGCTTAGAGTTTAGTTTTACATAACAACATCCTTTTGTTATGAAAATTGTGGGGAAAAAACTGCCTGTGAAATCTTCTGGTATTACGTGGTACAATCTTGAATCGGTCATGTCTCTTATTTTATATACATCAATTTCATATTTAACTAATTCCCAAAAGATAATTGTATGTGTGTGTATGTGTATATACACACTATTCCAAACCTACATTTTAAATGTTATTTACTTCAATACTTATTATTTACTATATATAGCTTTTCTTTTTTAACTGTTTCCAAAGAGCTATTAGATTGCAACTGTGCATTGTGCTAAGGAATAATAGCTGAATTGCACAAAACCAGTCCACAATAATAACAGACAACAGTTTACATCTTAGCATGTTATAACCTATTACTATGGTTTAGTCAACAAAGCACAATGATGTTTATCATCTCCTAGATGGCGTGTTAAGAATAAACCCAAATAATGCCAGAATTTAACTCTCCCAAAGAGTAAATAATTTTTTTTATTCATGGGTTTTCTTGGTAGAAATATCAAGAGTGGTTTACCAATGCCTTCTCTCGCATAGCATGAATCAATGCTTTGGCGACTTTAGTAATCGTCTGCCTCCAGCATCTTCCTATATCACTGCTACCCAATATAGGTGCTTGCTTACTTCTTTAGCTGGATGACCTTCGCACCTGATGGGAATATATACTTCCTGATGTTCTATGGTCATCCCTCAAAGGAATACCAAGGAAATCAACGCTGGCTGTTCTTGGAGAGATACTGAAGATGAAGCTCAAATACTTAGACCACCAAATGAAAAGAGAGGACTCACTGGAAGACACCTGATCTTGGAAAAGAGGGAAGGCAAAAGGAGAAGGGAATGGCAGAGGATGAGATGGGTAGATAGTGTCATTGCAAGGAACATGACTCTGGGAAAACTCCAGGGGACAGTGGAAGACAGGGGAACCTGGCGTGCTATGGTCCATGGGTCACAAAGAGTGTGATACAACTTCATGACTGAAAACAACAAAGGAATACCAACTACCACGATGAAACCACATAGCAGGACTTGGGGGGAGAAGAAAACCATGGAGGGGGGAATAGAAGTTGGACTTTGAAGAAGCAGGATAGGCATTTGAAATTGCTGGACAAAACTATGAATTCCATGCTCAACTAAGGAAAAAAATGGATCATTGAAGAAATCACCCCAGGGTTCTCACTTGTAGCACGAATGACCATGCTCAAATGATCCCATTTTGGACACCTAATGCCAAAACCTAGCTCTCTGGAGAAGACTTTAATGCTAAGGAAGTCGGAAGAGAAAAAGACTATGACCAGCCACAAAGTGGATGGATTCAGTTACAGCAGGTTACAGTTAAAATCAGGTTAGCGACAGAGTGTGAGGGATAAAATGTGGTCATTAAGAGTTGACAGTGACTTGATGGCACATAATAAATGGAATACTTAATATTATTCAACAGTTTGTATTGCACATTCTTCTGACAGTTTCTGAATTTTCAATCTGAACCTTAATGACTGACCTGGTGTCGTGCATACATCCAAGCACAGAAATGCAGAGAATGGGCAATCTTTTGCACTCAGGATATGAAATAAATAAGAAAAATCTCTAATTGGTGGCTTGAGAGTTTACCATTTGTCCCCAAAACCGTGTTATGCATTCATTCCCAGTGGCATCTTTTTACTGTCCTTTGCATGCGTTCTCAGTCAAGAAACGGAGATGAGCACTGTGCCCTGGAGTCAGACATGACTGACAGGGAAACATTTCCCTTTGCATGAAAAAGAAATGGTTTTCTGTAAGTCCCAAATAATGTTAATTTATTTTAATGGATTTTTCAATCTGTGGTTTTGTGAGTCTTATCCTTTCCGGCTTTTTGTGACAGCAGAATGAAGGTGTTTCACTATTGGCAAGAACTTCTTGTATCTCAACAATTAATATGGAAATCAGTCTTTATTAATTAATAGCCCACAGGAGAGTCAAAGACCTCCTTCTGTTTTGCATGCAAACAAAGGGTCAGAGAGGCTGGTCTCTCCCTAACACCTTCAAGCACCATTTCTTTGCCTTTGAGAATGTCTGGGCAATCTGTTGCTAACAAAACAATTTTGCGGAAATGTACTCTATTTTCTGAAAGTCATTGAGCAGAGTTGGAGTGACAATGTACTCTATTTTCTGAATGTCATCTTCACCAGCCCACTCTTCTTGTTCTAAGCCTCTGTTCTCACACTTTTATCTGTGTTATTGATGCTTCCAGGGGTGAGCTGCTACCAGTTCGCACTGGTCTGAGCGAACCTGTTGTTCACTTTATGGCCAGTTCGGCAAACCGATAATTCCCACCCCTGGTGGCTCTCCCAGGAGTCCCCACACAGCCCATTTTGGATACAGGTAAGTGCAGGGCTTGTGCGGAGGCTCAGGGAGGGTGAAAAACGGGCCCATTTCTGGCCTCCAGAGGGCCTCCGGAGCCTGGGGAGGCTGATTTATCCCATCGGAGGCTAGAGAAAAGTCTCTGGAGCCCAGGGAGGGTGGAAAATGGGTGGTGCAGGAGGCCAACTAGGCCACACCCACCATGGCCACACCCACCCAGCAAGCGTGCAGAGAACCGGTTTTTAAATTTTTGGAAGCTTACCCCTGGATGCTTCTATTATTGGACTCTACTCCAGATGCTGTATTTGGGATCCCAGAATGACTCCCAAAATTTCATCTAATAGGATGGAGAACCCAACGCACAACCTGTAAAGCTCACTATTTGAGATAGTCCTTCCGATTTGGGTGAGAATGATGAAAATGCAAAGAGTCCCTAATTCTGTGACAAACATTCAGATAAGCTGAAACACAGTGCCAGCCCCAAATCCATCTTGAATCAGATTTGGGGCTGCCAAATCTGAGAGTGAAGTGAGAAGGGAAGATAGCCACAACAACCTTATTTTGCCAGAGCTCAAGGTCGAGTTGCTGAAGGTTGGAGGGGAGTGACTGGACCTGGCAGGAGTTCAGGATGGAGGTGGATTGGAGAGTGAGACTCAAGGGTCATTAATAAGGAGGCCGGGCGTGAGTTGAATATAGCAGGGGAAAATGCGGGAAATCAGATTTGAGTTTTCCCAGATGTGCCAATATGACTTCTGTAAAAAATTCTTACTTGGATGGACTTTGTCTCTGAGTGCTGAATTGGGATGGAAAGTTTGGTTGGAACGCTGACACATAGATTATGGGTGCTGAAAAGAGCTCACAGTTATGAGAATACAATCAGTAATAATAAATTGATTCAGGTGATTCAAAACAAAACAAAAAAAGCTGAATTGGTTCAGCTTTATGCTTCAAATTTACCAGAGTGTCTCTGAACATTTCGCTTGCTTATGCTTTGCATACTTTTTTTTAAAGCATTTTTTATGACAGTCTTAAATCAGTGAAAGAAAGAAACTGATCCTCAAAGCATGTGGGAAATGTTTACTGTGGAGTCCAAAATGTTTCAAACATCAGGTCCTTTATCAAAGGAATGAAAAACTCTCAGACCCGGAGTCCAAAACAAATATATAGAAAACATTTCCCAGTAAAAAAATCCCCAACTTCTTGGATTCTTTGTATGTTTTCTTATTCTTTGTTTTGAACACATGGCAGGAAAGGACAACTGGATTGTCTCGAGGCAGGAAAACAGCTGGGTTTATCAAATACATTCAGCACATCATGTGAGATTTAAGAGAGTATATTTTTAAAATGGATTTGGCAACATTTAAATATTTGAGAAATGAGAGAAGTAATAAAATGGCCAACTTTATCTTTAAAACCATGCTGCTTTTTTCATAAAGTCTACATCTCATTGCCTGAGGGAAAGAGATCTTGTAATGTTTTAATCCCATTCAGGGGTGGGCACAAAAAAATTAGTAACCGGTTCTCTGCCCGGTTGATGGGTGGGCCTGGCCATGGTGAATGTGACCTAGTCCATCTCTTGCACCATGGCAGGAGGCAATATGGAGGTCCTCCAGAGGCCTTCTGGAGCCTCCAAGAGGCCTATTTTCTCTCTCCCTAGGCTCCAGAGGCCTTCCGGAGGCCCTCCAGAACCTTTGCAGGGCCCCTGGAAGGCCCATTTTTTACCATCTCCAGGCCTCCATGCAGGCCCTGCACTTACCTGGGATCCAAAATGGGCCTCCTGGAGACTCTGGGATGGGTGGAGTGGGTGGGGCCAGTCAAGGGTGGGATTTACCGGTTCGCCAAAGCGGACATAAAATTAGCTATCAGTTCGCCCGAACCGGTGCAAACCGGTAGCAGCCCACCCTTGGCCCATTACAATTTAGATGGAATTATTTGTTCTTCTTATGGTATTGCTGTAATGTTTAATGACACTACAGTTTGAGGAGCAGTTTCCAATGTATATCGGAGACACTACTTATTTCAGATTCCAAACAATTTTCTTACAAATGGTGGATCTGAACTTACTGGTTATTGACTTTCCACCTGTCTTGCATTTATGTTGCTCATGGACAGAGGACAATTCAATATCCCAAATGGTGAGCATGTCCCATGGCATCAAACAAAATTAAATCAAATCACTAAACCTGGGGCTATTAAGATATAGGTTCCTTTGATCTTCTCATCTTCTTTTTAATCTTGGAAGTCTCCACCTCCATACCTCTCCAGGATAAAAGTGTTAAATCCACACCAAGAGAGAAAACAGCTTAATGGCTCTCAAACAGTTGGACCATTCCCACCAAACAGACCAATTCTTGTACCCATAAGCAAATGTCATGCTTGTTGTATTTACTTAGAGCACTAATCTATTTGCCATATGACTTCTGTTTCAAAGATAATCAGCTTCTCATTTTACTTGTGTTGGTCATGACATCTTCTGTTGACATCAGAAGGCCATAATTCCATCTTCTTTTTTGAACATGGCAGACAAAGTTGAATTGTAATTTTCTAAGTAAAGTTATAGAAGACCATTTCTCATGTTATACACTACCTTGTTGATCCTTTACCTTCTGAATTAATGTATTTTACCTTGAGCTCAATTTCATGGCATTTCCAACCCTCCTTTTATTTTTAACCTTGAAGGAATATTTACTTACTCTGTAATACTGATGTTTGTAATTTTTATTGGGAAGGTTAGGGGATTTAAAAGTGCCCTTGAAAAAGAATACAGGCTGTTTCTCAGGGCAAACAAATCATGACTTCTAATACAATTTTAAGGTACTGGTTGGAAATTACTGACATGAACAAATCCATGGACGCTGGAAGGAGAAATGGACTTGTTCTTTCATATGAATCTGCAGGGAAACAGATTGTGTGTATTAATGTTGCACATTTATTACTCTTTGCCAGTCAGATTGGAAAAAGAGATATGCTTTTTAAAAAGTTAATTGCAGAAATTAATGCCCACTAATCTCTGAGGTAGCCAAGGAAATCCGATTCCTTAAAAGTAAGAAACCTAATCTGGGATGAGAAGAATCTACAGTCACATTTCAGTTCATAATAAATAAAGAAATTAATTGCAGAAAAAGGTATTCCACTGAGAAATTTCAATAATAATTATTCTGTTTTGTAAAAAAAAAAAAACTTTTGGGAGTACAAAACTCACCGTAAGATTTTGTGTTAAACAGCTTACTATTGCTGTTGGCTAAAGCTAACAAATTGACACTTGGAAATTCAAATGAGTTAAATGGGTCACCACACTATAGATGTAATATTAATCTGTCAAGCAGATTAGTATAATAGTTAAATTTAGAAATGTTGAAACAAATTGATGATAACTGAGAAAAATAGAAAAAGTGAGCAGGGAAAATTATTATCCTTATGTTTTCAATTTAAAAAGATAATTGTGGTGGAATGCAGGGAAAACATTGTCTTGCAAATAGGATCTCCATAGCATGGGACCTACCAAGTCAAAATGGAGTCCAGTGATTGGAAGGATGAAGGTACAGGCAAAAGAGGACTAGAACCAGAGGTGGGATCCAGCCAGGTCTCCTGGGTCAGGCAATCTGGTTGTTATGGAGAGCCTCCGTTCCATGGAGCGGAACCAGAACCAAAAAACCTATAATGGGCCCTCCCATCTGCCCTGATTTTTACTTGTGCTTTTTCTCCTGAAGCTGCTTGTTCATACAAGCCCCAGCTGGGGGCTGAGAAGTGCTGTCCATGCATTTTTAACAGTACACATGCACGATCCCAAACCGGGAGATGGCGCTAGTTACATCTTATTGCTGACTAGAACACAGAGACATAAATGTCATCTGGCAATTACAAAAATGCTGAGAGAAAAAAAAATGAAATCATGGCTGGTAATACTCTGTTCCCTGTCCTTTAGCATGGCCAATGAATGAATGATGAATCTTGCTGTTTCCATACACGGTGCTTTTCAGTGGGGGAGGACGGAAGTGTTCCCAGATCAAGCCTTTGTATGGACCAATGTTATGTAGGTAGTGTCAAGGCTCAGATTCCAGCTAGGTAGAACAGCAGAAATACAGATAATACAAATAAACATCCACCATCGATGAATATTATGAGAAATTCACTGGTAAAAGATAAGATGAAGTTCAAGTAACCTTTTCTGAGGGTACAGTTCTGCAAAGGAAGGAAAGATTGCTTTGAATTCTGAACTATTTTTCCATCCAGTTTTGGTCTCTATATTACAAAAAAGATATTGAGACTTTGGAAAAAGTGCAGAGAAGAGCAATGAAGATGATTAAAGGCCTGGAGACTAATACATATGAAAGAATTGAGTATGGCTGGTCTAGAGAAAAGAAGGACTAGGGGTGACAGGATAGAAGCATTCCAGTATTTGAGGGACCTCCACAAAGAAGAGGGGGGCTGTTTCCAAGCAAGGGTCTTCTGCAAGCTGTAGTAGAAGTAACTTCCACACTGAGTACGTATTTGCTTGCCCAGATCTGCACTGCAAAAGTCCGGATGACTGATTGGTAGATAACAGCCAAGAACTGCAAATCGAAAAAAATCACCCCCCTCCAACCTATTTCCAAGGGTTATCATCAGACTATTTGCTGCCTACCTATGGCCCTCAATTTAAGTACTTGAGATGAGCAGACAGGAAGAGTAATAAAAAGTCAGCTAATCAAGCTGTTTTGACAGTCCTTAGATTTTCTTTAATCCATCAAGTTTCTGATGGAAAGAGCTATGAGGAGGAAAGAGAAGATCTAATATATTTTTTGACCAGCAGACCAAAGTGTCCATAGCTGTTATTCATTAATTTGGTTGATCCAGAAAATCATTTTCATACACAATCTAAGACACATTATGAAGTAGGGGTGTTTGAAGTTACTAAAACTATCTCATTCAATAATTTACAGTCTTTTATTCTTGTTTTTGAATTGATTTAATTTGTCTGGAACACATGGAAATTGACTTATGGAATAAAAGCAACAGATATGTAAGTTTGTGCCAATACGTTTTGGTTTTGTGGAAAATCTGGCCTTTTAAACAGAACGTAAAAAAAGCCATTTTCAAAAAGTATGGGAAGAAAATCTTATCCATCAGAATATCAGTTCCTTTTCACCTTTTCTCTCTGTGATATGATTATCACATTCCAGAGTTTGAGCAGGTTGCTGAATATTCCTCATTTACCCAAAATTTGCCTTCTACTGAACTATTCTTCCCTTGGAAGAGGCATTGCAAAGTATTTGTCTGGAAAGGTCAGCAAATTGTTTAGGTCAGCAAATTGTCAATTACTTGATTTATTGATTTTTGATGAATGTATTTTATTTTTTTCTTTATGTATACTGAGAGCATATGCACCAAAGACAAATTCCTTGTGTGTCTAATCCCACATGGCCAATAAAGAATTCTATTCTATTCTATTCTATTCTATTCTATTCCAGGCCATTCCATTCCATTCCATTCCATTCTTGCCTGGAGGACTCATTTGCTTTTCCATCCTTTTTCCATCCACAACCAAATGTAACTGTTTGTATGCAGAAACAGGTTATTTGAGGGACAGTGTCACCCCACTGGGATTGGTCTGTACTACTACACGTGCCAGTAGACAAGGCATGCTGCCAGACCCAACAGCCCAATTATTCTGGCTGGTGGAGTCCAGGGGAGGATTCCTGCCATATGGAACATCTTGTCCCACCCACCCAATGTGAGGTTGACCCTAACCCTCCTATCTTTTTGTAAGGGCCTCAAGTTTTTGGGTGTGCCAATTGGCTTGGGGCCCCAGTAGGGGAATCAATGCAATGGAGGTGGTTGATAGAGCAATAACAGATCCCACCTGCCCCCTACTCCACCCCCACCCTCCCCACGTGTCTTT
>JAOYMU010000010.1:39177258-39191874 GCA_025802295.1 Psammodynastes pulverulentus
ATAAACTGAATCAGCAGCCTAGATTGATATTATTTGTTTTCTGATTTCAGGAACTGGCCTCAAATCAGCAGCTTCAAATCTAGGATCCCTTCAAATCTAGGATCCCTATGATCCCCTAGATCGCAGGACCCATTGTAAGTTTCTATAGTGAAATTTGAAAAGGATGTCTTCGTCAGGTTATCAGTCCTTCATCAAAGAATGAATATGATAGCAGTGTTCTAATATTTGAGGGGCTGCCACAAAGAAGAGGGGGTCATCCAATTTTCCAAAGCACCTGTTCTGACCTAGGTTTCTCCAATAGCAAGAAGCTGAGTTCATTGATTTACAATGAATTTCCCCTCCAACAAAGTCTTGGCCAACAGACTTTCACAATAGTTCCTAATTACAAACTTTTATCAGGGTTGGAGAGGGGCCAGGCTTATATGTCTCAGATGCCATAATACTTGGCAAGCATACCGGAATGAACTAATTGTTTCCTGCAAGGCCCTACTTCCCTTTCGCTTCTCTTTTATACTCTAGGGAAGGGGCCAATCATTGTCCACCTGTGGCTTTACTTCCAAGTTAGCTCTTGTTCCTCAGCTGTTCCCTTTATCCGGCAACTCTGAGCATGCGCACAGTGGGAACAGGCTCTAGCTGTCCTTCTGTCTCACTAATGTCTGACTCCAAAGGCAGCTGAAAACTGTCAGATGGCCCTGGCCCCATCTCTGCCTCTGATGCAAAGCACTCGTCAGAGCCTTCCTCAGACTCCAGGACCAGCTCATGCTCCTCCCCAACCCCCTCATTGTCCGAATCTGCTGCCAGCTCTGCTGGCTGCTGTCAGGCCACAACAGCATCAGAAGGCAAGACAAGAAGCAATGGAAGCAAATTAACCAATGAGAAAAGCAAGCTAGAACTAAGAAGAAATTTCCTAATGGTTAGAACAATTAACCAGTGGAATGGCTTGCCATCCGAAGTTATGGATGCCCCATCACTGGAGGGTTTTAAGAAGAGATTGGACAGCCACTTGTCTGAGGTGATATAGGATCTCCTGCTCGAGCAGGGAGTTGGACTAGAAGACCTCCAAGATCCCTTCCCACGCTGTTATTTTATGTTCAGTTCTATATCACTGCTATAACAAATAAAACATTCGTTGGAAAAATATTGAGATTGAAAAACCAGTGTTTCTGATGCTGGAAAATGTAATTTTAAATATACAATACACAACTTAATGAAGAGCTGCATTTTTTGCAGTTTTTCATTATACTTTTGTCATGGATGCCAAGAAATATAAACCTCACTTGTTCTCCTATCCATGTCATCCTTTTTCTTTTCAGATACCTGGTAACCCAACACTACCAGGACTCTGAGATAGGAGGCCTTCATGTATAGATTTTGACAGATGAAAGATTCTTTGAGTCCTACAAGCTCAAAGTGAAGAAGATTGTCTTGCCTTAGATAAGCACAAAAATCAACAATGGCATGGAAGACATTATGCAATTATTTCTGAAAACTTGCTAAAAGAAAAGGGGTTTCATGATTTTTCCAAATACTGGGAAGATGGGGAGCAAATGTATCTCCTTGAGAATTGCATTAAGGCTTAGCATTGTCAAGCTTCCAAGTAATATGTCCCCATAATGAATAATCTGAGGTGACCATATTCTATCAAAGTCTCTTATTAGGAATATATCAAATTGACAAGGTCTTTGTCAATTTGTAAAGAATTTCTATTCCTGTTTTAGAGTTGCCGTAAGCAGGAGGGAGAAAAACTGAAGGAGCAGTACGGCAATTAAAACTAGAAGCACATTCCATGCTTATTTTATCAAGATTGTAGCCTAGGCTTTTGAATTATTTTGAAACTTGGTTCGAGGCTCATGGTTTAATTAGGGTAATCGCCGGAACCCTGACAGTCTTGGTGGAATTCCGGCTCTGACCTAACCCCAGAATTACACCCAGTAAAAGCAAAAGTTTGAAACTTGCCCCCATAGTCAAATTCTCCAATCAGCTCACAGTCCTTCAGTCCGGTGACTCCAAACTCCACCTTCAGCCATCTTCAGGCACCTTCTCAGTTCCCATGGGAAAGAATGCCAGCTAGCCATAACATTCCCCCTTATCTCTACAACCCCCCCTTCCTACTGCCAGAATGTGGTGAGCCTGAAGCATTGTTAAATCCCTTTAAAGAATACCTAAAGAAAGTTAAGAAGAAGAATAGGATACGACTAAATAAAACATGGCTACACATATGTCAGCTTCAGGGTTGACAAGCATGTTGTACTATCTTAATTCATCTATATCTTCTGTAGGTTCTGATTTTGGTTAGAGAATATTCTGAATTATGGACTATTAATTGAGGCCTAATGATATTAACATAAATATAATAATGAAGGAGAACATTTGGATTTATTGGACTATAAGTATATGTAGACAATTGTTGTACACTCTGGCAACATTAAGTTATAGCATTTACTAGAGTGTTTCAAATAAAGCCAGGATTCATTTTTCTCATTCAAAAGATCAGTCATTTTCACAACATAATAAATGATTCTCCCATACTATCTTATTAACAGTGTTGTGCATTATTCAACAGCCTTGCTTGTTAAAACATTTTTTCCCTCATCAGAAACATTACGTTTTAGAAAAGCAACTTCTACTTTAAATATTTAATACTTCAGCATGTCCAGATCTTCAAAAGTAACAAGCAATTTCGGCAAAGGAGTGCACTTTCTGTAACGTTAAAAAAAGCATTTCTGGCATTTTGTGTTAGCTGATGTTTAATGACTGTATTTTTCTAGCATTAAAAATGAATTAATATTTGCCTGCCTAAGTAGTCTACTGTACATTGAACGAATAAATCCTGTTGAGTTACCCATATTTGCAGATGGGATCGAGATCAGTGAATACTTGGTGCTTCATTTTTGTAGAAGGAAAAATGAAAAGGCTTTAAAATTCAATTTGTTACCGAGTTTGTTGCACTTCTAGTTTGACTTGAAGGATGTTTGTTACCTCTGAATTTTATCAAGCTCTTCTATAACAAGCATCAGATTCACCCGCCATGTTTTAGGAAATAAGATGGAGCTGAACTGGCTCAAATACAGCAGCACCCTAGAGTTGCAATAAAAGGTATACCTTGTGACAGGTAATTTTTGTAACCTTTAGTACTGCTACTAAAGGTTACTATTATCATTCTTACCTTTGCATGGAAATTATGGCTGGAAAATACATGTATCCACTTTGCATTTTCTATTAAAGTGCACTAGCCTAATTCATACTTCTAGAAACATAACTAGAGTTAAAAGGCAATTATCCTTTAGTATTTGAACTTTTCCTGAATTGTTCAAAATACTTCCTTCTATTAAAAAATACCACATACAGAAATGTGTTCATTGGTATCAAAGAACAAAAAAGGAATTAATTGCTTAAAAAGCATTATATGAAAGGGGTGTATGTAAAATTATATACATTAAGAAAAAGTGAATGAAGCACATGGTTAAGAAAGTATATAATTTCATATATTTTTCAATTTTATTTAAATGCTTTCCATAATGATTTTTAGGTGAAACAAACTATATTAATACCCAGGAAAATCTGAAAAAGTTTGCAAATCCTAACATGACTCTTCCTCTACATAAAAGACAATTTTCAAAGTTAGTGGATGTGTGAAATTGCATCAGGCTACCCAGTTACTCATTCAAAGAAAAAGAATCGTGAGAACAAAATTTTCAATACGAAAGAGGAGAAATCAGCCTTATGATTCAAATGGGTGTGGAGCTTTCTTGGAACTGCTGAAAGGACTGTGTTGTAGACTGGTGATAGATGATGTGGTATCCCTCCCCCTCTGTTGAGAGAGGGCTGTTCATTTTTGACATAGATGGCCTCTTTGACCCCTCTTTCAAACCAGCGGTCCTCTCTGTCCAAAATGTGGACTTTGCTGCCTTCAAAAGAGTGTCTGTCTTTTAAATGCAGGTGGACTGCTCAATCTAGTCCTAGAGAACAAACCCATCAGGACTAAATTCAGCAGTCCATCTTGGGCTGGTTGTATTCAATTTGGGCTGGTTTTATTCCATGGATTTTGGAGCTTTTTGATGCACATTGAATCAAGAACCTATATAAATCACCCGGTTTGAATCAAGATACTGTATAGGTCAACAGACTTTGTGTGTTTGAAAATGTGTACTCTTATATGAATCAGTAGTTCTTTTCCAATTCCTGTATTTTCTTACGATCTGATATAACCTGAAATATTAATTCTGTTGAAAGTATTGTAAAATTTCTCAAAGGGCTACTTAAAACACACCTCCCATCTTGGATTATATGTATGTATACTGTACATTAGCCAGTTTGCTAATAGCAATAGTACTTAGACTTATATACTGCTTTACAGCCCTCTCTAAGCGGTTTACAGAGTCAGCATATTGCCCCCAACGATTTGGGTCCTCATTTTACCCATCTCGGAAGGATGAGTCAACCTTGAGTCTGGTGAGATTCGATCTGCCAGATTGCAGGATACTTGTATGATACTAATGGCAGAGCCAGTTTGGTGTAGAGGTTAAGACATCAGCCTAGAAACTGGCTGACTTCTAGTCCTGCCTTAAAGCATAAAGCCAACTGGGTGACCTTAAGTCAGTCACTTTCTCTCAGCCTTAGGAAGGATACAATGGAAAACTACTTTTGAAAACTTTTCCAAGAATACTGCAGAGGTATTTATTCAGGTAGTCTCATACACTCAGACATAACTGAAGGGAAGAAAAAAAATCAAATAATAATGGCAATAAGAGATATGCCTTGTAACAGATAATTTTTAAAACCAAATGATTAAAAACTTTCCTGCAATTAAGTGCTTTATCACACAAAGCTACGGGCAAGAATTCTCAAATCCCAAAGAAACAAATCTGTTTACTAAAACATATGCAAGAGATGGACATGAACAAGTGAAGTAACCGCTCCCAGTGATATCTGCTTAGTATGAACCACTACATTCAGAGGAATTTTTTGTATATTGCTGCGCACTCCTAGACAGAAGTTCGACTGTTGGAAGCAAGGAGGTTACAAGCGGGTGCCTTCCAGAAATTTTGGACTACAGTACCCATAAGTCTTTGCCATTGGCCATGCTGGTGATGACTGGTGTGATTTGGAATACAAAACTTCCAAAGGTCATCTCATTGCCTATCATCATTAGGAGCACATTTCCCATAGAACTTGGTATGGTTTGCAAAGATGCCTGGTGGCTTTTACCTATTAAATCAGAAGTCAGGTAAACTGGTAAATTTGGTTAAATTGTTCACTGGCTGTGATAGACTCAATATAGATTAGAACCTAAGGACCTATTAGACCTATACAGATTAGAACCTAAGGACCTATTTTACTCCTTACCAACCTAGTTGGTTGTTAAAGTTGTACGGGAAACAGTGGTGGTATGCTCCTAGTTCGCCCCTAATTGGGTGAGCCAGTAGTGCTGGCAAGCAGTAGCTCCAACGATCGGTGTTTGGGCAGTTTTTTGGGTCCTCCCACCCACCCATGCTCTTTCTTGAGCTTTATCCACTCAGCTAAGTGCCATGGCAGAGCGGATTGCCGCACTAAAACAGCTGAGAGGCACTTTAGCTGGGGCTTGTCCAAGCTGCGCATGTGCCCACGCTGTCACCGAACCGGTAGCAGTGCCGATAGGAAACCACTACCGGCAGGAAACCATTTTGAAGAACTCAATTTTTCTATCTCACTATAGACGTTTTTTTTTTCCATGCATGATCCCAAAGCGACCCATGGCATGGGACCAGGGTATCTCCAAGACCGCGTTCTGTCGATGGTCTCCCACCGACCGGTACACTCCCACAGGGAGGGGCTGATGAGGGTCCCAACGGCCTCTATGTGCTGTTTGGTGACCCCAAGGAATAGGGACTTCTCTGTGGGGGCGCCAACCCTCTGGAACGAACTGCCCCAAATGCTGCGGGTGCTCCCTGACCTAAGATCATTTCGTCGGGAGCTAAAGACTTGGCTCTTCCGGCAGGCCGGCCTGGGGTGACCAAAGGGATTTTAAAGGGGGGGTTTAAATATGTAAATCTAATTGAATTTTAATTGTATACTGTTTTTGTCTTTGACTGTGTTGTGAACTGCCGCGAGTCTTCGGAGATGGGGTGGTATATAAATTTAACAAAATAAATAATAAAATAAATAAAAATAAATCCCAGACTGGCCTTGTCTAGACATTAAGAAAACAGGTAAAAAAAATCTATCTCACAAAGGCTTTTAATGATGTCAATGCTTTTTTTTTGTTAATTATTGTTGTTGTTGTTCAATTTTTTTTTAAGCTGTCCAGAATAAAAGTCAGGCTAGGAATCAAATAATCAAACAATAAAATATACCATAGATTGGTAATTTAAAAATAACTTTATTTTGGTCTGCACTGAAGAGCAATAAATTTGGGGGAAATGATTCACCTTTAAAATCTAAGACTAAGGATAAACTGTTGAGGTCACCATGGAAAAGAACCTCCATGAAAAGTTTTCCATTGACCAAGCAAAACCTTTGGCAGTCCACAACCTGTGAATTATGGACATCATCACATACCTATTGAAGGGTCACCTTCCAAAATGGGAGGGAAGAGACAGGCTTCTAATGCAAAAATATTGTACAGCAGCAATATTGACTATGAATTAATTATACATTTAGTAAGGCAATCAACTCCCTTTAAAACCTTTCCCAAATATATTTCAGAAATATGGTAAATACTTGGTCATATACTATGAGAAACATTTGCATGAACTGTCTGAAAACGGCAAGGTGTTTATTCCACAAGTCATTATAACTGATAGCCCAGCTCTGAGTCATGCTGAGTTGCTTTTGGAGCTGAGACACCCAAAAGAAGCACACGCAAAAAGTGCAATTCAGCAAAACATTCACAAAGCACCCACAAGGTGATTTGAACCACAATCCATAAAAGTTAATTTGAGGAATTTTAATTGTTTTGTCTTTTTTGCAATTTTGGAACAATGAGTGAAAAGTCAGCGTGTTTTACTGAAATTAAAATGTATTATCCGTTCTGTCGGGATGAAGTTATTGATGATGTGCCACGACTGGCTCGGTCAGTGCCCTTGGTTTTGTCAAAGCTGCTGCATTCCATTTCTGGGGTTTTTAGAAGCCCCTTCAATCCCCCCGATTTAACCACGACGACATCTAAGAAAGTTCACAAACTGCAGGAATGTGATAAACTACTCTTTTTCCCAAAAGACTCTCAAGGACGCTTTATTATAAAGTAGCTACAGCTCCATCTTGCAAGTTGCATGATTTATCATTTGAAGTTGCCATTGAACACATGATTGAAGATTAGGCTGTGAATTATTTTCTTATACTAAAAGAGAACTCATTTTAACCAAGGATGCTAAGATTGGAACAATTCATTCTGCCCAAGCTGAAAGCAGACGGACTTAGGCGAAAGTTGGTGAATGGTCCTTTATCATATCTTACTGATACTTTTTTCATATTTGGAGATCAGCAAATCTCAGGATCATATTCATCAGGATGGTCTTTACATTTAAGTCTCACAAGCAAAACTGTAGCAGGCTATGCAGAGCCAGGCAAGCAAAGCACTGTAGCCCAAAAAAACCAGTTTTTGTTTCCGATTTAAAAAAACACAAAAGCTTTTCATTTTGTCTCAGTGCACATCTGAAAATAACAATTACTGCATTTGTTTCTATAATTCAGAATCCCATTAAATTCTGGGTGGAAAGGCAGCATTGTGAGGTATGGGGAGCAAAAGGTGTTCAGATATCAAGGTTACTGTAAGATTCCTACCGTATTGAGCATTTTAACTGGAGCTCCTCTAATAATCAATGTCTTTTCCAACTCTGTATTTTCAAAGCAACGCAAACACAAAGACATGCACACATATGGAAACAAACCTTAGAGAAGAGAAGACCTTGGAGAAGAGGAAGTATATGCAGTGGACATATTTCCTTCAATGTGCACATCAACTATGGGAACTACCCAGAGTTTAACATAAGCTGGGCAGCTATATAAATGTTTTAAATAAGTAAAATAAACTCTTGCTATCAGGCAGTTTTAACTACTAATCCTGGGATTCTACAGTATCATGAAAATACATCTTAGAATCTCCTCTTTGGCAGCACTTACTTTCCATTCAGGGATCCTGGGATTTGTTAAAAAAAGATCAAGAGATAAACTAGGATGTATGGGTGAGGGAAGAAACACATTTTGTGACTCTATGAAAATGCAAATGTAGAATAAAATGTAGAATGCTACAATATTCCAGTGTTCTTTGAACAGAAGGTAATTCACACACATTCAAAGAGCTCTAATTGTTCTGTGATGACACTATGGTGTGTAGGCCAAGAGTAGAGTCTGTAATTTGAACCACAGTGAACAAACTCAAGAATTAAAAAGATGGACTAATGCTTTGGGAAATCCTTTCTTAACGCCTTCGCAGGCAAAGTGTTAGTGATTGTCTAAAGAAACCATTTAAATTCAAACAACAACAAAGGAACCCTGGCAACAGCTGTACATTCCCATAGGGCCATCATGGTGAACCTATGGCACATATGCCAGAGGTGGCACACAAAGCCCTCTCTCTAGGCACACGAGCCGTCAGCCCAGCTCAGCTTGGCCGTGCATACGTGTGCACCTCCCGCCGGCCAGCTGGTCTTCAAATCTCTACTGTGATGTGCGGGGTGCACGCACGGAGGTCATGTGTGCATGTGTGAGGGTGCGTGGGGTGCCCACGCATGTGCAGGGCACCCATTGCATTTTGGGGATGCGCACATGCATGCTTGGATACTTGGTGCAGAAAAGGTTAGCCATCACTGCCATAGGGGAAAATTGAAATTGTAGCATTACTAGTGTAACTGGTTTAAGAATCAACATTATTTATAGCCAAAAATGAGCTTTTGTGGTTCCAATGACTGCGTATATAGCATTTGATCACTGTCTAGGAGTCTAATATGCATGCTTAACCCAGATCCAATTTCACAGTTTATATGATGCCAAAATGTCTTTATTTTTAGCAATAGCACTTATTGGACTTATATACTGCTTCAATAGTACTATACCTATATAATTATCATTGCCTCCAACAACCTGGGTCCCCATTTTATGGATCTCAGAAGGATGGAAGGCTGAGTCAACCTTGAGCTGGTGAGAATTGAACTGCCGAACTTCTGACAGTTGGCAGTCAGTTAGCCTGCAATACTGCAATCTTTAATTAATTAAATTCCTCCAACACATATTACATTAGCCAAAACACATTCACTGAACTATGGTTGTCCATTAAATGTGGGCTTCCAAGAAAACATTCACAGGGTAATATTTTAGTTCTTATATATGTGATGTATTAACTAATAGCAATAGCACTTAAGACTTATATACCGCTTTATAGTGCTTTACAGCCTTCTCTAAGCGGTTTTACAGAGTCAGCATATTGCCCCCAACAATCTGGGTCCTCATTTTACCAACCTCGAAAGGATAGAAGGCTGAGTCAACCTTGAGCCTGGTGGGATTTGAACTGCCAAACTGCTGGCAGTTGGCAGTCAGCAGAATTAGCCTGCAATACTGCAATCTTTAATTAATTAAATTCCTCCAACACGTATTACATTAGCCAAAAAACATTCACTGAACTATGGTTGCCCAGTCAGCAGAAGTGGCCTGCAGTACAGCACTGCGTCACCGAGGCTAGCAACTAGCTATTCATCTTTTAACAGTTACAAAGAAGATATAGAATTCAATGTTTTTAAAACGTAATTGAAAACAGATAACTAAAATGAATTAAATAGCCTCCACAAAATATACATTATGTAAAATCACAAGGCCTTTAAACTGTGAAGGCAAAAGAAGAATAATGTACCATCTAAGCCGATATATGCAGTAGGAACAGTTAATGAAAGGCATCTTCATAGATGTTATTAATGTAACAGATGTTAAAAATAAAATGTTCCCCATGGGAAGAAGTAGAAAAACTTTGGTCAAGTCTAATTTCTTTAATTAGCCATGTTTCACTTCTACAAGTAAGAAGTCCCTTTTCAGACCATCTGAGCTCCATTATTTTCTGTCTGCTTGCACAGCTCCACAGCTTATAAAGGATTTGGGATACGGATCTTATTGGAGAACATTTTGGAATCTTCCCAGGATGGCCAACAGCAAATCTACAAACCAATTCTGACCATATGTCACTATTCCTGAAGGCTCTGACAGCTTTGAACTAACTTTAATAATGATGGGTAATTAAAGCATGTATCTTCTTTCCTTCCTATTTCAAAAGGCACTATTCCCAAAGCATTTGTTCCTTGCATGAGAAGTTAAAAAAAACCAATAAGATAAAATACAGAAACACAGAAAATAGCATGGAATTTGCAGACAGGAGAATAGTAAGTATTAGCACTTTTTTTCTATCATTTACCATCTCTCTTAGAGAGGGTATGTGTGTTTGTGTGTTTCCTGATTGTTGCAGAAATATATTTGTAGTAAAGGGTCAACGTTACATAATAATTTCACTGAGAATGTAAAAGAGGAATAACGTTGGGCTTTGCCAGTAAATTGAAGTGTTTACCTTAAGTAACATCAAACTAAGATGGAAGAAATATACTGAAATTGTGCATAGTAAAGATGTCAACATTAGAAAATGTTGACTACTTACAAGAATCTTTAGTGTTAGCTATGCTGGTCTATGACCATAATAAAGATTTGATTTAATTTTGTGTTAGAAGATTATTTTAAATCTTCACTCTGGTAATTATGAAATCAGAAGGTTATAAGACTTGATAGAGTATTTACAGAAAGCCACAAATTCTAACCAAGCTATGCAGAAAAACTGGACAAGACACAGTGGCCAACAGAAGGGAAGAAGAACACCTATATTACAATAGGATATTTGAAAAAGTGAGCAAACTATGATATCATACCCTGATTTCAGATGCTAGCAAAATAATGCTTGGGATTATCAAACACAGATTATAGTAGTACATGGAAAGGGGGATGCCATGTATCCAATTTCAAGTCTTTAGAAAAGGCTTAGGAACATAAGATCTTACTGTTGATTCATGCTGGGTAATAGAAAAAGGCAAAGAATAAATTTTTATCTGCTTATTGATTATAAAAAGGCATTTGATCGACTAAGCAGTGGCTTTTGCTGTGAAACTATGGAAGAGAAAACTGAGTTTTGAAGAAGCAGGATAGAGATTATTGAAGTTTGGTCTTGGAGAGGACATGAGACCTACCAATACCATGTACAATCATGGAAACAAACCAATGGATCTTATTAAAAAATCAACTGAAAGGCACAAATGACCCCACTCAATTATCATACATATGACACATTATGCAAAGACTTAGCTCTCTGAGGAAGTCTATAATATTGGGAAATGAGGAAGAAAATACATGAGGATCACTAGCAACAAGGTGGATGGACTCAATTACAGTGGTGATGGGGGCACACTTTGAAGACCTGAAGCAGACCCTCCCAAACAACTCTATGTTGTCAGTGAGAATTGCCAACAATTTAATAGCCTAAATGGTATGCAAACACTTTGTCAATCAATCAATCACTGCTTTTCTTTTCCAATTTGTAAAATCACAACAACTAAATTATACAATGCCTTTTTCATTATTTTCAAATAAGTGATAGCTAATTTATTATTCCTCTTGACAATCCAAGTTCCTTCAGAAAAGAAAAGGAAGATATAATATCCCTATAAGCACCAAGCATTTTCCTACCTTATTGCAAACACTATTATTATAGGAAAGATATGGAAGATACTAGGCTTGTCTTTAGCTAGTTTACTCATGTCAGAAGTGCCACAATTAAAATAAGGCATACCACATGATATAAAATATAAAATACAAGATTAAAATATGTAGAAGTTAAATATATCTTGCCCAGAAGCTAGCAATATTCATTGTATTCTGTTGTGCTGCAATGAGGACCATGAATGTACACTGATCAGGACACAAAGGACAGGAATACATGTGTGTTATTGTCTGCATGTCACCATAATTGCAAAGGGCAGAAGCCACTGGATAGTTCCATTTGTTCAGAGTGTCTCTGGATCTTGTTCAGTCTATTGAATGATTTCCAGCTTTCACTAGCATCTCCATTGGTTCTATCTAGTGTTGGTTCTTTGTAGCTTTCCATAGATCCTCTCTGCTTTCAAATTCTTCAAAGTCTTCCATTGACCTAAGGAAGTTTTTCCTTTTAATCTCTGATGAACTGGTTGTAGGCTATAGAGAGAATGTTGTCAAATTGATGATTTGAGCCCCTCTTGCATGCTGCTTCTTCTCTATGAACAGCAAGCAGGACAATGCCAGATAGATAGTTGATCTTATCTAGAGGGGTAGGTTTAAGGCTTTAGTAAACAAGAAAATGCAAATTACTCCTGTTCCTGATGGGCAAATTCTCCAACTGATTCAAACAGAATTAGGAAAAACTTCACCAGCTGCCAATAACGAAGTGTTTATCTTCCAATCATTCCATTTATCTCTCACTAAAATTAAACAACCAAATGCAAAAGTTAAATAATTCCAAAGCATCGTATTCTTTCTGTGAAATCTGATTTTGATAATGACTATGGGTTGGATGGGAAGGGAAACAGATGGTGATAATTCATGCCGGTTGTTCAAATATTGAGAGATTTAGCAGAACACAAATACCGCCAAACACCAAACAGTTGCAAATACCACAACCAAGCTTAGTTACACCAGCATCCTGTTAAATAATCAAGAATCTGGTGTTGGAGTGGAGGTATTTACAGGTATTCCTCATTTAGTGACAATTGAGATCCACAACTTGGTTGTTAAATAAAGCAATTGCTATTTCAGCTTTCCTTTGCTTTAGAGACCAGCAAAGGTTGCAAATATGAGGATTGATCATAAGATTCCTTTTTCATCACCACTGCAACTTGCTAAATGAGGCAGTCATTAAACCAGAACTGCTCATAGTTTTAAAATGCTGCAGAGTTTTTCAGTGATTTCAAAAGACATCACAAAACAACATTATACACTGACACAGCTTCTACTGCCAAATGAACAACCACATTAGAGAAACATGCCAAGAACATAATAAGCATGGCGTTTCCAATAACCAGGCATTCCTCTTTTATTGTATTTAAAATAATCTTAAAATCAAATCTTGTTTCTCCATAATGGTAAGCATTAGTTCCTTTATCTACCTTTACCTGAGTGAAGGATTTAAATCAGGCCTTAGATAGTATAGCAAGTTTATTTTGTGTGAAAATGATTATTATGTGCCATTAAGTCAAGGTCATCTATTATTGATTTTCTCTGGGACAGTCTGTCCCTGATCCTAATCCTTCAAGTCTTCTAAAAGCACAACCATTGCCAGGGTAAGTGAGTGAATTTATCTTCTGCTAGTCTTCTTTTTATTTTTCCTTCCACCTTAACAACAATATGGACTTTTCCAGGAAGCTAAATTTTCTCACAATGTGTTTGTAATATGTTAATGTGTGCTTCGTTTGCAGTTATTTGTGCCTCAAGTAAGAGATCTGGGTTGATTTGTACTTCAGTTTGTTTTCTTAATGATCCATGGTATTTTTAGGTTCTTTTCCAACTCCAAATTTTACAAAGCTGGCTTCTCTAAGGTTGATGTTATATATTCACCATATTAATTCCCATTGTCTCTTCTAAGGCTGATTGCTGTATCTGTGTCATTAGTTTGGTGTTCTTCATATTCAATGCTAATACAATGTTTTTATTATGCTGTATGATTTGTATTACTAGATTTTGCAGAATATTTGTATCTTCAGTTTAAAAAAATAGTGCCATAGGGCAGGCAATGTTTCTGCCTCCAGTTTTAAAACTACAGTAATCTTCTTCCAATCCAGCTTTCCTCAGTATATAATCTCCAAACAGATTATTAAATAAATAAGGAGAAACTATGTACAGCCTTGTGTTGCTCCTTTGCCAAATAGTGTATCTGTTTTGTCACATTCTGTTCATATTGCGACTTCCTGAGCTGTGCATTGATGTCACATAAAGGCAAGCACATTCTACAGTTTGATATGATCAAGACAATGAAAGATCTTTTTTTTATAATCAGTGAAACACATACTGATTTCTTTTTGGCTCCTCAATTATGCAGAGAACATTAGCAATAATATCTATTTTCTTTGACCTTTTCTCAAACCAATTTGAACATATGGCAATTTTTTGTAAGACTCTCATTTTCATTGGATGATCCTAATCGTTACTATATTTTGCTGGCATGAGAAATCAAGGATATTATATAATAGTTTGCACAAATCTCATTCCTTAATTTGAATGTAGACTGATTTCTTCCAATCTGTTGACCACTGATCATTCTCTAAATTTGCTGACACGGTGTAGTTTGGTTAGAACTTTGACAAATTATTCTTTTGTTGCTTGCTTTGTTTTGTAGATACACCATCAATTCCTGTAGCCTTCTGATTAGGCAATGATCAAAGTGCTGATTTATTGAGGCCCTTAAGTGGGGAATACCTTCCAAAAAATCTTTGATGCTGACATCTCTATTATGCAGCGTTTCAATGTAGTTCTGCCATCTGATTTTCTTGGAATCAGTTACTATCTGCCTATTGACATCCTTTAGCTCAGGGGTCTCCAGCCTTGGCAACATTAAGACTTGTGGACTTCAACTCCCAGAGCTCTGGG
>JAOYMU010000010.1:39264171-39283480 GCA_025802295.1 Psammodynastes pulverulentus
CTTCCTTCGAGCCTCCGGGAGGGCGAAAATGGCCTCAAACGAGCCAAAAATCAGCTGGGAGGCACGCGCATGCGCAGTGGAGGTAGGTTTGGCTCGCGTGCCTGGACAAATGGCTCTGCGTGCCACCTGTGGCACGCGTGCCATAAGTTCACCATCACTGCTATAGAGTGTTTCTATCCACAGAAACCATAATTTCTGCTCATAGAGAGGTTGACTCAGCAATCCATGTAGTTACACTGCCCTTGAAGCACCTATGGCATCTGGCACTCAATAAAGCCAAGTATCAGAAATTGTAGTAATCTTTCTGATCAAGAAATTACTATCTTCCTTCTGAAAGACTTGACTTGAACAACCATCATAAAGGTTGCTAAGTTTCTTGCAATAGCTTCTGCTTGCAGAAACTGGGTGATATCCTTGTCTTCTTATTGTTTCAGTCTTATTTGTTTAGCACTATTTTAATTACTGCACTTGTGTTTTATAGTTCTGGAACTGTAAATGCATTTATAAAATTAAATTGCATGATGTCAACTTGGAGAAAATCAGAAAAAAAAATCATTTTTACCCAGTTTTTCTGATCGGAACATTCCCATTTTTTTAAAAAAAATCATCCAGAATGGCTTTTTTATGTGTCCCACCATGTAATGATATGTGGGAATACTTCACAAATTATGGGAAGAGATGCTGCCTAGGGAATGATCAGGTAAAAAGAGGCAGATCCCTCAGCTACATAAGGGGAAGGGATAGAAAATCAAATAGGATCTTCCCTAACTTAAGGATTGGATTAACATAGTTGGAAGGAACCTTGTAGGTCATGTAGTCCAACCCCCCACCCAAACAGGAGACCCTACACCATTTCTGACAAATGGCAGTCCAATCTCTTCTTGAAACCCTCCAGTGATGATGCTCCCACAACTTCCGAAGGCAAGCTATTTCATTGGTTGATTGTTCTCGCTGTCAGAAAATTTCTCCTTATTTCTAGGTTGAATCTTTCCTGGATCAATTTCCACCCATTATTCCTTGTCTGGCCTTTAGGTGCCTGGGAAAATAGCTTGATCCCTTCTTGTCTCTGGCAGTCTCTCAAATATTGGAACACTGCTATCATGTCTCCCCTGGTCTTTCTCTTCACTAGACTAGCCAAGCCAGTTCCTGTAACTGTTCTTCATATGTTTTAGTCTCCAGTCCCCTAATCTTATCAGGCTATAAACAGAAATAGAGGGAGATTTGTATTCCCAGACTTGCAAGGTTCTATTAATGTAGCCTTACAATAA
Organism: Psammodynastes pulverulentus; assembly: GCA_025802295.1. Classification (NCBI taxonomy): domain Eukaryota; kingdom Metazoa; phylum Chordata; class Lepidosauria; order Squamata; family Psammodynastidae; genus Psammodynastes; species Psammodynastes pulverulentus. The sequence goes on from JAOYMU010000010.1 coordinate 39,265,440, forward strand.
ACTAGAATTAGCTCTTCTGCTTGCATTTCCTGTCTAGTCTACCTGTGAAGGCTGACATACCAACATTAGACATGCATTTTATCAAGCTTAAAACTGACCTTATTATGTGGTTTTGCAAGTCAGTGGGAATTTTGTCTCTACGGAAGCTCTCCCCGCATCCATTCTGATTCACTTTAGGTATGAGATCAAAGCTTTCAATGAATAAGAAAGTGGGGTTATTTTTGCTACTCTGCAGCAAAGAAAATGTTCTATAATCTATGAATCCATTTAAAAAAAAATCCTAGGCTTTTGCAAAACATGTTCTAAATATATATTATAATCTAAATCTAAATCTAAATCTAAAGTGCTATATTTCATACTGTATGTTATTTATTGGGATTTCATGTTTGTGTTCCACTTCAACTGCAAAGCAGAGTATAGGTGTTTTACCCAAATTTGCCTCATTCAAAAATATTACCTGATACAGACTGTTCAAAAAGCGAGTACATATGCACAAACGCACACGAGCACTCATACAGATCCATACTCACACTTTTAGAACATTCAGATCTAAAAATAGGGATATGCTGTGTGAAAGATATTCTAGAGAACATAACAAAAATGACACTGACAGTTTAAGGAAAAGTTTATATTTAGTCCATTTGTCTGATGGTTGGGTTTCAACTTCACATGAAGCTGAAGGAAAGAAAAACATAACAGCAAACAGCGAAGGCAGAAATACAGTCTTCAGTTCATTAAAATTTTATGTATTCTTTACTCTGAAAAAGACAGCCTCAATACTCAAAAAGACATTTTAACCAGGGTCTCTCCTCCAACTTCTCAAAGTCAAAATACAGTTTCTTAACCTTTAAGGTAAACAAAAGTTAAAGGAAAAGAAAAACTGTTATTGAAATAACAGGCCACACAAATAACAGTTTTTTAAAAGAAATCTCAGTTCCATTAGTAGACCCAAACAGGACATATCTGGGGCACCCCTTGTGCCCTACTCATGAAGTGAAACTTGAAATATTAAATGTTGGCAAATCAGGGCGGGATGGTTCCCTGATATTTTGCTACTCTGGAGTCTGAATATAATGGAAGTTTCGTAGTTCTCTGTCACTGAAATACTTGATTAAAAATAAAATTGGTAACAGCATTACATGCACACATATCATCTAACATCTTCATCTAACACTTAAATGTTAATATGTTATCAGTTCAATTATACTAAACTCCCAATTTATAGAGATTGGGAAGCTAGAATGCTCAGCAATATAATCCAATTTCCCTTAATTATTTTCACTACGGAAACAGAGAAGTAAATTAAACATTAGCAAAATCCACAGCTTCAACAAGCAATCTATATTAGCTTTGAATAGCAATGATTTCAGCCTTGTTTATTTGTTTGTACACTTGTTCAAGTCCAAACAACTTTGAACAGTTTACATTTTTAAAAAGGGACAGAAGGAATTACAGTAAAGCAGTAGGCGTGACCTTAAATAGACTCCAGAAGATGGTAGAGGACAGGAAGGCCTGGAGGAACATTGTTCATGGAGTCGCGATGGGTGGGACACAACTTTGCAACTTTAACAACAAACTATCAAGAAAGAGCTCACATGAATCCAGAAAACTCTCTAGAACAAACAAAATATCCTACACAGGCTTAATCACCCTCCTGTCCCCACGTCCTGAGAGAACATGCATATTTTCAGAGACTTTCTCATCATTATCAACGTAGAAATCATATGCATCTCTGTGAAAGATACTGTTCCAGAGGGCAGGCATCATAACAAAGAAGACATGCCTCCTAGATACTTACCAGTGACACTATTTAAGCAAAGATGCCTAAAGCACATCACCTTTGCCCAATCTCACTGGAAAGGCAGAAGTGATTGGAGACAGATAGTGCTTCAAATAACTATATTCTCTGCCATGATGGGCTCTGTAGCTGGTAACCAGCACAAGTGCATTGGGAAGAGCAGGGATGGGGACTTGTTAAATGAGGAGGTTCACTTAATGTCCTCCTGACTTTTGAAAGGGTTTCATTATGGTCATAACTTGACAATTACCTGTAGCCCATTTTTGAGATACTAGAGCATAAATGAACGTGTAAAATACTTCACATCCCAGGAATCTGTGCAACTGACGCACTAGATCAAATTCTGCAAAGCCTCGTAAGTCCACCTGTTTTTTAAGGAGGAGCCATCAATAGAAAAGAACTCCCAAACTGTGCCTGAGACTCAAAGTGGAAAGTACTACTCCATTACCAGACTAAAGATAAAAAGTACCCAAATATCCACACCACATCCAATTGAGTCTGAGTCTGTTCCTGACTGAAATAGGTCCAGAGAATGCATTTTCTTCAGGATTGTGTGGAATAGTTGACTGATGACTTTCTCAATAAGATTTGTCCTGATACTCTTTGAAATACTTTCTGCACATGTAGGATAAAGTCTATTTCACAACCTTCTCCGTTTATATTTCAACCCTGCCTAAGTTATCTTTATCTTTCGGGGGGGCGGGGAGAGACATACACAACACATTTCCAAATAGAGCACTGAACTGCCAACACCGAAACTTACTATTTTCTAAGGATACCTTAGAACAGCAGCCTAGGTGCAGCTCAGAGGCATTCTTTAACATCAAGATGCTGGTTCTTAAATCTAAATAACATTAATCTTAAAAATCAAAGTAATTTAAGGCAGAGAACCTAGAGGACAGAAGTGTGATTGGACTCACTGATATCTATTGGATATCAATTTGCCCATCCGTGCTAAAAGATATATCATAAATCACAAGCACTAAATTCATTCTTGTATTTTCTTACTTCTAGGTGCCTTTCCTAACCCAGAAGCTTTCAGAAGCTTCCACATTTTTGGGACTTCAACTCCCAGAACTCCCAGCCAACACAGACACCAAATGTGCTGCCTGGAAAATTCTGTGAAACGCAGCCACAATAAAAACTGGAAAGGGCCATATTGAAAAGAGCAGCTCTGAGATTTCAGGTGGTCACAAGAGCCAATAGTGTGAATAAGCATCTTTCATCCCACTTTTTGTCCAGCAGCAGAAAACAAAAGTATTGTTTGGGGATTTTTTTTCTGTTCTACTTTTATTACAACTGTCAGAATGTTTAACGAAAAGAAATCTGAAACTGTCAATTTTTTAAAAAGTGTACATTCAGAATCAACATCATAAGATACTAAGACAGTTTCACATCTGATTTGTTGATGCAGTTATATCTCCAAAACATTATAATTGGTAATAGCACTCAAAGGAACAGACTCAGAAAAGGGTGGGATGTTGCATTGTACATAAAGACACCATGTGTGTGTCCACAAAGAAAGTCACATTCTGGGCGGCAGAAATCCTGTTGACAAGATTTTTGTACAGATAATAAGAGAAATAAAAATATTGCAATCGTGACTTTTAATTTTAGATTGCCTGGACAAGTAAAAGATATTAATGAACACTCTCTGTGCCAAACTTTCAAAAGCAACATGATAGTGACCTAAACAGACTTCAACTACCTTGTCTTCCGCTAGAAATCTAATTTTGCCAACAGTCAGAAGCTGAACAAATCCCTGTCTTCTGTTGCTGTCTATTTCCATTTGTCAGAATGTAGAACGTGGGAATTTGCTATCCTGGATCTCCAACAGTGAAGATGAAGAATGAAAGATGACTAGAATTTCTGATAAAGAGACATGTTAATCTTCATTCTATAATAGGAGACGAGGAATACAAAAGCATCAGAGAGTATATTGCTTTCAAAAGAGTAGATTTATATAAAATCAAACAGAAGATATTTTAGATTCAATAGCTTAAAATCCTGAAGATGAAGAGTGTCCTGAGAGAATGACAATCCTACAAAAAGAGATACTGGGACACAATTGCAAAGAAGGAAGGGAACATATGAAACAATGTGAATGCATACAATACTGAAAAGAAAAAGGAGTATGCATAGGAAATGGAAGGAGGAAGTCAGAGGAGGAGGAAGAGGAGGAGGAGGAGGAGGAGGAGGAGGAGGAGGAGGAGGAGGAGGAAAGGCAGTCACCATAAATGGTACAGATTATTGCAGCACAGAGTGAGCTGAGGCTTTTAAGAAATTCCTCCAAAACAGAGGCATGTTTTATGTTAGAAACAAAAATGAAAACAGAGGCGGTAGGTTAGTTGTGAAGAGAAAGAAACAAATTGGCAATGGAGGATGAGACGAAGACAGACAACTCATATTTGTCATCAATCTTCTTTCAGAAAAAACAGAGTCCTAGGTGACCACTAATTGCCTCTAATGGAAGACAGGAGTTACAGCTCAGGATTGCCAAGATGAGGGTAGAACCACCCCTTAAACTATTTGAAATGAATTTAAGTCTTCAGGCCCAGACGGATTGTATCCTAGAGTACTGAAAGAATTATAATCTCTGGGAAATCCTGGAGAAGCCCCAGAAGACTTGAAGAACAGCAAATGTCATGCAGAAAAGGAAAGTAGGACCGCCATGATGGAAGGAAATAGGAACTTGTGTCCTACGAGGAGCTGGGTTCCTGAGAAGAGTTTAGGCTGAGAAGGAATATCAAATAGAAGAATTATTTTTTTTCCCTGTTGGGCAGAACCAGAAACAATAAATTGAAAATAGATGGAAATAATTCATCTCAGATATTAGGAAGCATTTCTGATGACAAGAGTGAAATATTTCAGGAAGTCCTGTATTTCTCATCGTTGGAAGCCTTCAATTAGAAGCTGGTTAGCCATCTGCCATAATAGATCCTAGACTGAAAAATGGTTAGGCTAGAGGATCTCTAATGAATCTTCCAACTCACTGATTTTATGATTTTGAAAACAGGTGTAAAATATTGTTGCAGGGAGTTCTTCTCTATAGGGACAGCATTACCATTCTGAAAAAGAGAAATCTCATTGGTATAATGTCACAGAATCCTAAACTCTGAGCAAATAGGTAGATGAGGGGCAGAAAATTCAAGAGGACAGTAATACAAAAACAAAAAAACCCACGTATCAATCATTTAATCATCTGTAAAAATGATCAATGACCCTCCAAATAAAATATAGCGATAAGACCAGTGGTGGTATTCAGCCGGTTCTGACCGGTCCTGGTAGACCATTAGGGAAAATTTTCAGGGGAGCCGGTAGGGAAAATTTTGACTGGCCCCACTCACCCATTCACCCGCCCCTGCTCTTCTCATCTCTCCTATATTCTGCTGTTTATTAGCTCAGCTGATTCGCATGGCAGAGCAGATTGTCGTGCCTCAGCTGAGCTAAAAAACAGCACAGCTGACCAGCACAGCTCAATTTTGCTTCAAAGCAAGCTCCGAAGCAAGCTCCAAACTGGTAGGATTTTTTTTTTTGAAACACACCCCTGGATCAGAATTACTCAGAGAGTATTTAGGAATGTACATTTTTAGTATTTTCTTTACAGCAAAATGGTTGTCTAAATGTATTCAAATGAAAGACAGGGAAATTGGCTCCCTGAAAACAAACTGCACTATTTCATATTATTCAGATATAAGTAAATTGTAGTTGCAGCTTTCACAGTGTCAGCTAATCTCCCCTAATTAAACTAGGAAGTATCTGTATTTCTCTACTACTCACATAAAATAAACATGCCTCTTATGCAGAAAAGAAAATTCAAGCAGCAGGTATGGCTTGTAGAGATCCATGCCCTTAAAGAAAAAGCCAAGGAAGCCAAGAAAGAGTTTGTCTTATCAACAGCTGAGATAGGTGGCAGAAAAGCTTGTTCCCATGAAGAACACCTGTCCAGAAGCAAAGTCAAGCATGAGAAGAGACTTGAAGAGACACTAAGTGTTAAGGAGTGATTTAGGCTCCCAGAAATTTTTAACGCCACATCTGGCTTTAGTGGAAACTAACATGGTGTTAGTAAATGCTAACTCTGCAATTATAGAAGTAGAAGGAAAGATTTTGGTGAAGGATGCTAGATACCAGATGCCTCAGCTATCCATTCTGTCACTTAAATTTGGTGGCAAGAAAATGTACTGTCATTAGCTGATGCACCAGAAAGAAAACCTTGTCTGCCTTATGATTTGCTAAGCATACAGTCCAGTAAGTATATCATTGTTAGGAAGAACTTTGCTCTCAAAGTTTCCGGTTGTCTCCTTTTTAATTTGGAAAATGTCAGCACTATCTTTGATTTTTTCCTTCACCTTTGTGATCCCTGTTCGAGGGACAAAATCCTGCCTCTCATGATGTCTCCAACAAAATGGAAATTGATCGTAGCAAAGACACAATTTCAGCTTTAGTCAAAAAATAAAAAGCCATCGCTGTATAGCCAAACAGGAAGTCTGAACTTCAATTCAAGGTTAGTAATATCTATTTCTTCCTCTAATCAGAACAAGTCATTTTTCCCCCCCGGGACACAAAGTCTGAAAACTTCTAATTTCCAGCCCCAATGCTTTCTACTCAGTCGGCAGTTTTGCTTTGTTGTTTTTTAAAAGAAAACCTAAAAAAAAAAATAAACATTCAAACTCTTTACATCTTGCTCTTCAGCCTAAAGACAGAGGCAGAGTGCCATTATTTTCTAGGACAAATTCATCAAAACGGATAGGTTTGTACTAAGAAATGTTGTACACAGCTCCTCAATTTGAGGCAGCACTGTTTAGTGATACACAGAGATAATATAAAACATAATGCAATTTACCGCTTCGTTTCGCATGGAATCTGACTGGCAACACTAGCTCATGGTAACAAAAATTAGAAGAACAGCAAATAGGAAGCGGGGTTTTAGTTGAGGGATGGATATGAATTTTCCTCATCTGGATTTTTTTGAAATAATATAAAAATATAAATATAATATAAAAAAATATCTTTAACTTATATTAAGTAAAATTGAGATTTTTAAAAATTGTACACATTTACTTATTATTAATTATATCGTCATGTAAAAACATTATGTACAAACAAGTTTTTTAATTTAAAACGTTCACATCTTTGGCTGAAAGCTACTGATGGCTTGTCACACAAGTAATTTGTTGAGTTCGACATTAAGGAATACATTCTGTGTGGAATTTGTGTCATTGCAAATTCTCTCAAATTTAACTTGTAATTCTAGAGACCTAGAATTTTTCTCTTTGATTAAAATCTTGCCATATATTGTGCTCATGGTACATTTTTCTGTGAGCACCGCAGCGGGCCATGTGGTAAAGATACACAGTGCTTTAGTTTGAAATCACAAGGATCCAGAAGAACTTATTCAGGGAAAAATACAAGATATCATAAATTATGCAAAAATAATTCTGGTAATGTATATCTCTTGGTAGCATGCCTCAATATAGAATGAGTTATAGTTTGGATCCATTCCTTTTATGTCTTCATCTTTGTGTTAATTGATGGTCTATAAGCCAAATCTTATTTTATCTGTATATGCAAGGAAATACAGATATCAATTTGTATCTATTTTTGGCTATTGCTAAGGCACCTTTATTTAAATTGTGATTCTTGAAACTTGATCATATTCATAGATATAGATAGACCATCTTTAGAACAGGCTGTTTTATCCATTCAAGATTGTGAGGAAATTTCAACTATGATTTGGGAACAAGAATAGATGAAGGTCATCTGCAGGATCCACTTAAACTAAATTTCACTTAAGTCACTTACTTCCATAGAATCTGAACATTTATATCAGTGTACCTCTTTTTCAGTCTATTTATTTGGTCGTTGCATAGGAAAAAATGTAGCATCGTACACAATTTATCACTCAAAGAGGCTGATTTTTCAGCACAAGGTCATCAAGTGATGAGTAACCTATGTATGACAAACAGGTATGGAACATCTCCAGATCTCTCCAATTGCAACCTAAATCTTACATTTAATAAATCAAGAAAACAAATCTGTCACAATAGACCTATGGAAAAGATTTCTTCAGGCAAGAATCGTCACCACTAGTGCTTAATATAATAAAAATGCATTTATACACCTTCCCATTAATGATTTGACACCCCGGCTTTAGGTCAACTTTGATTCATGAACATATTCATACTACGTTCTTAGTAGCATCATGAAGTGGTCTATCACTGCTTTCTTCAAGTGCTGTTTTTCTATTTTCCAATCTGGCTAAGAGCTTGGTATTCACTGGAGATCTTCATCCAACGTCTAAATGGGCCTTATCCAGACAACTTACTTCTGAACCTAAATTCCTACAGGGCCTCGGTTACAGAATCAGGTCAAGATGCAATCCCTCCTTTTCAAGTTGGAAACCTATGGCCTTAAATGCTATTTCTCGTTTCCATAGCTTTTATTTTTTAAAAAAAGACCTTACAATGAAATAGAGAATTTTATTTGGGTTTAATTCTCTCCTTTGTGAAAAAAGGACATTAAATAAACTGTGGAAGAAAAGAAAATTCAACACAGCTCAACGAGCAGCTTAAGAAGACAGTGTAAAATCTATTCAAACAACTATTTATGAATAGCTTTCACAATATATACACTGAAGACTTACTGATCCTTGAGCAAGATTAGTGATTTATCTTGACAAATGTTGGAACACCTGAAAGGACAAATCCTCTGCCAAAATCTAGAATCCCCTTCAAAAAGTCAGTTTAAATATCCAACCTATTGAAGAAGAGAACAACCTACTCTTTTAAATTATTTTATCAATGGAAGGAATACTTTGTTTTTCATTTTAGTAGCATGCCTATGTAAAAGTTAGAATATTGGAGGGCAATTATAAGATGGTATATTTAAATGAAGAAAATTCCTTCAACATTTATTCTGCTATACCCCTTGAACAAATGCTCTCAGATGAAATTTGAACAATCCTGTTATTAAATTTATTTTTCAGGGGGGGGGGGGTTTCCTAAAAAAAGCTTAGTGTAATATACACACTGTATACTCTTTAGTTCTCTTCTTCAGTATCACCCCATTCCCAATTTTGAGGAAACCACAAAGCTGTGACATCAGTTAGGTAGCAAAATATGATACCATATTTTAAGTTCCATTGTTGAATGGGGGACATTGAAGCTAGATTTCTCCAGATTGAGTCCAACACTCTACCCAGACCACCAAAGTACGTAGAAACAGTTTGAATGAATACTGAAGAGTAGTTAATTCAGCAAATTCACCCAGTTTGTACTTCTCAAAGTTCAATGTGGATCAGAACCAAGTTTTACAATCCCTATACTTTTTCAAACCTTTCAATGTAGCAGTATTTAGAAAAAATGATAAATGAGTCACATGGATAAAATAGGCAAAGGTACATTAATTGCTTATAAATAGAATTCAGAAAATTTCACTACACTATTTCCACATATCCAGAGACCAAACAAGTCAACAAACTGGGAGAATGAGATATGCATGAGATTCAAAACATTTTGTTCTGTTTTTTAACTTGAGCCTGCTGCTTATTACGTGTCACTAAACGTTCACCTATAATTCCAGAGTTTTTGGGTTAGATTAAGAAGAGTAGAAAACATTTCAGAAGAAGGCAGAATCAAATCACCTTCCTACTGGTATCAATAAAATTGATTTGTTCATCTAATGGGAGCCAAGCTCAACCTGGAGGCATCTATTTTTTTTTAATGGTACCAGTTCCAAAAATGGCTTAATTCAAAAACCAGTTTAAGCATGTTGTGTGAAATGAATTTATATGTGTGAGATGTTGCTTTTCTTATTATTTGTTGGTGTTCTTTCATGGATTCCCTCTAGAAGCTCAAGGGAACATTGATGGTACTTTCTCCTCCAATTTTTCTCACATATCCTGTGGGATAGAATAAGCTAAGAGATAAGCATGGCCCAGGGTCATCCAACGAATTTCCATGGCTGAGGAAACCACGGCACCACTGTAGTCCCCTATGCTTTGGAAGCTGTCAGATAAATATGTAAGACTGATGAATAGTGGCAGCTGTCAGTGTTCCAACTAACCAACTCCAACCCAACAAACTCCGAGACAAACAATTCCTCAAAGTTCCATTTTATTAGAATTGTCATATTGGCACATCTGGGAAAACCCGAATCTGAGAGTTACGGGTTTCCCCAACCCAAAAGAAAATCAAGAATCCATCCCCTGCACCCATCAGTCCATCACATGGTCCAATCAAATCTTTGTCCCCACTGGAGACATCCCCTCCAGGTGCAGGGCAACATGTCCTTGACTTTCTGAGAAAGAATGTTGTTGAGTCTATTCTTCTACCCCACTATGAGATCCCCTCTCCCAAATTCCCAGGCACCGAATGTGGCAGCCTTGAAGCTTCCAAGTAAAATATAGCTTCCAAAGCTGACAGCAGCAAAACAGGAATCTCTCAAGAAGATTGGACTGCCACTTGTCAGAAATGGTGTAGGGTCTCCTGCTTAGGCCGGGGGTTGGACTACATGACCTACAAGGTCCCTTCCAACTCTGATTATCTGTTATCTGTTAAGAGAGATTTGAAATGGTTTGAAGAGATCTTGAAATGAAATATATAATAGCTGAGAAAGCCAAAAAGGAGGAGTCTTTGTCCAGCATTTTTTTGTTGTTGTTTTTACTGGAAATCACATCATGTATAACTGGAACTCTTTGGAAAAAGATACAGTACATGATGATGATGATGATGATGATGATATGAGATGGAGCTGAGCAAGAACCCTAATGTGTATACATTTCAAAAGCAATTTATACTAGATGCATAGCAGATCCATTGTTTATATCTGCTAAAAGTCTGAGTTTTAAAATACTTTTTAAATGGACATTAAATTCCTTAAATGGGTATTTTATTAAAGGCATTACTGGGGCACAGTACAATTATTTCTATGACAATCAAAATGTTTTTTTTCATTATCTGTCCTTTTATAAGACTAGAAAATTTGAAGAAAGCTATGCCTCATTTGAGAATATATATTTAGGAATAATGCTATCAATAGTTCATAATTTCTACCTACTGGTTTTAAATCTTATTTAGGGATAATTATACCAATGAGTAGCTCATGCCATTATTATTTTGTTATTGCTTTAAAAACAAGCTTCAATGTAAATTTCCTTGCTAAAGTAAACTTTTCTCCATTTTTTTTTATTCCAGAATTTTGCTGAATTAATCTCCTTTAACATTTGTTTTTAAGGATAGGGAAAGACAATTGTTAATATTTCTCTGGCATGGGGACTCCGATTTTGGTTATTCCAAACCCGTGGTAAAGCTGTGACACAAATATATATAACAGCTTCAAGAATACAGTTTTGTACTACTGAAAAAACCAAACAAAACCTCACTTGAAGAATCAATAGTAGTGAGTTCATTACTGGATAACTGCTTTTTGACTGGATTCTGTAGCTAAAAGCAAGCAAAGCTTTTTTAAAAAAAAAACAAGAAGATGAAAGCTATTATTTGCTAATTGAATTGTTCATGAAGATGAAACATTGGTTTCTGCTGGAACATTGGCAAAACTGTTGCAACGAGATTTACTCCCAATTATGGTTAGGTTGAGTTGCCCAATGCTGTATTTTCCTTAAATTCTTACTGAATTTGAGAGTGAAATGCATCCAGTTCAGTAAGAATTACTTTTGGAGAAATTTACAAAATATTATGACATCCCCATCTTCCCTTGAAGTGACCAAGTAACAGTCTCTTCTCCATTATTTCCTGCATAGCCCCCATTAAGGTGGGTTGGGCTGAGACAATATGACTGGATACTGCCACTCAAGTGAGCTTTGTGGTTGAGGTAGAACTTAAACCAGATTCCTCCCAGTCTTAACTACAATGTCACAGTGACTCTGCCCTTTGCTTTGGCATGTTGATTGCCTGTCTAGGACTGAAAAGGATAAACTCTGAACTACATTTACCTTTGCCAATGCTTGAAGAGTTCAGACAAATATCCCCTGTTGATAATTCCAACACTTGAAAAATTGCCCCCCTGGCAGTCAGCCAACTCATGATAAAATCTTCAGCTGTGGCTTATTAGAGTCAAATCACCCTCTTGTGAATTCTGACTCAGTGGAAACATTCATACTCTTAAAATGTAAATAAATTATTATATAACGGTCTTCTGGGTATTCACAGCTTCTTTTAATGTAATAACAACACATTTAAACATCTGACCTGTGAAAAATGAATTGTGGAGTTAGGAAATTATACAGCCTTTCCTCTTTCAGAAATTATTTTTATGGAAATACAACAGCACAAAGATTGTCAAACTTTAGGAAACTTGAGAGGAATATGGAGCTACAATAAATATTTTACATGAAAATATTTCCAATCACACAGTGGACGGCTTGTTAACTTCTCCTTTAACATTTGACTGTGGCTAAGACGTTGAGCTTGTCAATTGAAAGGTTGGCAGTTCAGTGGTTTGAATCCCTAGTTCCGCATAATGGAGTGAGCTCCCGTTACATGTCCCAGCTTCTGCCAACCTAGCAGTTCGAAAGCACGTAAAAAATGCAAGTAGAAAAATAGGGACCACTTTTTGGTGGGAAGGTAACAGTGTTCCGTGCGCCTTTGGCATTTAGTCATGCCAGCTACCTGACCACGGAGATGTCTTTGGACAGCGCTGGCTCTTCGGCTTTGAAACGGAGATGAGCACTGCCCCCTAGAGTCGGAAATGACTAGCACAGATATGTGAGGGGAATCTTTACCTTTAACTTTCCATATTCCTTTTTTTTTTCATTGTAAACCATATTCTTTTTTGTTTTAATGCCAGTAGAACAAAACCAAACACAGTGAACGAGATTGCTTCCCATATTCCTATCAATTCAAGAGAAAATATCCTAAGGAACTTGGTCTAGCTATGGAGCCATATTGGTGATGTGTGGATTGGGAATTATACCATACTGCATATAACTTCTGAGAAGTCAGGTCAAGAGCTGGTGAAGTATATATTCATTCTGCATAGTAAAGCCAAAATTGACCATGAAACGAACTGAAAACGGCCCCAGTGATGGAGGATAAAAATCAAATTTTTGTGTCCAATATATCATGATTTCATAGCACTCTTCCTGCTTAGATGGCTGTTTCTCAACCTTGGCAACTCTAGAAAACACGAACTTCAACTCTCAGAATTTCCCATCCAGCCAAGGCTGAAATCAGAGCATAGTGCAGTCTTGTCCTTAAAGGACAGCATGCACTTGCCTTGTATGGGGATGCTTGACACATGCACCTCTCAGCTCCTAGCAATGTGGTGGCTCAGTGAATGCTCTGAGAGGCATTCAATATTTATTACAGACAATAGGCATGAAGGATCATTTACAATTTATTTCCTTCCATCCTTGTTACGGAGAAAATTGATCTGTGTTTAGGCACAGAACTGAAAGAAAACAGCCTAAAGTCATCTCATGTGTATTTTAAATGATGTTCTGGAGGTTGTAAGATGAAGAGGCTGGTCATCTGGAAGAAGAGAATGATTAGGAAGCAGCAGCAAACATATTTTGAAAGGGAGGAGGTGGATATGAGAAACTAGAGCTGGAGTTAACTCGGGAGAGCCTTGGAATCACCAAGAGAACCAGATCCTGCAGATGTCAGAGTCTGAAGCTTAATTTCAGAAGACAGAATTTCCAGAGAGGATGCTGGACTGTAGCTTCTGCCATCCCAGTTGGAAGTGATTCACAACAACCACGATTCCCAGAACGGAGAGTCTATGCTGGCTGGAATGATGGGACTTGTTTGGTGGAAGTCTTATAGAGAGGATAGATTGCCCTGGGTGGTACCCCCTTGAAAGAGATTCGACAGATCCTGTCAAGGGTTTGCAGTGCATAAATTTGTAATCGATTTGAGAAATGGAGTACTGTAACAGGATTCTGTATTCTGGCACTCTAGGGTTCTTTTTTGTTGTTGTTGTTGTTCTTTTTGTGTGTCTGTGTGTAGAATAGCTGAATATTTCAGCTACTCCATTTGGTGTGGAAATAGCGGAACTGCTAAAATTAATGGCGGGGCAGGGGGGGCAGCAAGATTTAATTGTTAGCAAATACTTGCCACTGTTTGCGTTGGAAGCATTCAGACTCAGTAGGGCCTCCTTTTTTATATCTCCTACATCTGTTATGCTTTTGTCTTTGTTCCTAAATGCACTCCGTATCCTGAAGCCTGGCAGTGTCTGTTGCTGCTCGTGGCGGAAATTAAAGGTACAGTCTACAAAGCAGGTTGTTGTGAATCTCATTCCTGGTTTTCTATGGCTTAGGAAACCGCTGTTTTTTAGGGAGTGATCTTCAGCAATCGAAAACAAGCTTTTCTGGCCTTGGGTTAGCATATTTTTTCCCCTCATGAATATCTATTTCATCCATTAATCTATAATTTGACAATAATTCTAATAAAAATTTTTGAATGGTAGCCTAAATAATCATTTAGTGCTCCATGAATAGTTTACTCGGCCTGTTTTCAGGAACTTCCTAGAACTGCCACGGAGTGACACGATTGTGCTACTAATGACGCCATTGCTAGTCATGGATGATTACACAATTAGCGCACGCTTGGCACTCTACGCCATTTTCTATTATTTCTCTCCCCCAACAGGTAGAATGCTAGTAGCGACTCTGACTCCTCTCCCATGTCATTGCCTGCCCTTATGAGGCTCAGCTTACTGAAACAAGTTGTGATCAAATTTCTGTTCAATTAAAAACAGTCCCAGAACTTGAAGTAACCCCTTGGATACAAGGAGCAACTCTGGTTCATTTAAGATTGCAGGCTTAGATGTTTTGCCTTGTGGCTACCTCAGAGTAAGGGTGGCCAGAAGCTCAGCACAAGGCTTTGTATACTTTATAAGAAAAGGACAAGCTGGTGCCATCTCTCCATTTCACATATAGAAAAAACCAAACAGATTGGCAGTTTTATTGATAAGGGGGGACCCATTAAATTTGACACCAGCAGGTTAATTTAAGGATATATATTAATTAAGATAACTATTAATTAAAGATACAGCTGCCCATGAAGTGGCAACTGCTCAGTCGTCACAACAAAGGACTGGTTAGGATCCTCAGAAACTATGTCTAGAGATTGGCCCTCTGTCTTCAATATCTGCCCTGTGAGGTCATTGTCTGCTAATTAATTCTTGGTCAATTCTGCCAAGCTGCATTCACACAGTACTGAACAGTGGCTTAATTTTACATCCAAACTGGATGATCAAGGAATATTGCATCTTTGAAATCTGGTGCTACTAATAGAGATGAGAATGGACAGGGGGGAGAAGACTATTTCAAGATAAGGGAACTAGGAGGAGGAACATTTAAAACAGCAGATTCCTTTCTCAAGAATTCCCCTCTAAAAGGCAATGATGACAGGCTGTCACCTATCTAAGTGATTGCCCATTATGATTTCTACGTCCCTCTTGCAGTTAGTGCTGTTGAGCCAGGTATCCTTTACTCTATACCTGTGTATTTTATTTTTCTTCCCTATGTATAAAACCTTACTTTTCACACCACTGAATTGCATTTTGTTGGATAGGATCCAATATCAAAATCCTTCTGTATCATGAATCTTATCTTCTAAATTGTTGACCATTCCCTCCAGTTTGGTGTCATCTGCTAATTCCCTTTCTATCCCCTCATCTAAACCATTTATGAAGATATTGAAGAGTACTGAGCCTAAGACAGAACCTTGGGATACTCCATTGCATATTTCCCTCCATGTAAATGTACCGTAATTCCACTGAGGACTACACATTGGGTGCAGTTGGTCAGACGGTTACAAATCCAACTAGATGGCTGTGGTCTACTTTGTCAAATGCCTTACTGAAGTCTAAGTAAACTATGTCCACAGCATTTCCACAAGCCACTAATTTAATCACTTTGTCAAAGAATGCAATAAGATTTGTCTGGTATAGTATGGTTTTGACAAACTCATGTTGGATTCCAATAATAGTTATGTTTGTTTCTAAGTGTTCGCAGATCACGCCTAGAGTTTAGGATGAAAGAAACAATATAATCTACAAAATCAACTGTAGCCATTGCAACCAATTCTATGTGGGACAAACATCACATCAATTAAAAACCAGGATCCACAAACATCAGCTGGTTGTGAAATGCCATGATCCCAAATCATTAATCTCTAACCACACTGATACCAAACACTACCAGTTCCACCAGCAACACAAAAATCATCGGCAATGCTAGCACCCGCCACGCTCATGAGTTTATCGAAGCCTGGTATTCCATAAGTAATTCCATCAACAGACACATTGACTTACAACTAGCCTACGAATCCCTCAGAATCCAAATCAACTGACAGAGACAGCACTGACCCTCAACCAACCTACACAATTTCCCCACCAGCAGTTCACCCCCGAAGATCCTGACCTGACATAACCTTATCACAAGACCCATCACAAGACTCCCACTAATGACTCAACCTGATCCACCACAAGACCTATCACAAGACCTTCACGTGTCACACCCACACCTGAAGGACTTATAAACAGAAGAACAGGTCTATTGAGGAATTTCTGGCTCTTTAAGTCCCAGGTTATGGAAAAGTGAGCCTGACAATGAATCAAAAGGAGATGCTGAGCTTAAGTTGGAAAGCAAAGGCCAGCTAATAAGAAACCATACTGTTCTTCCTCCAAGAGTTAAAGAATTGGCACAAATAAGAACTTAAGCAGAACAATTGACATGGAAAATCACTGAAAGAAATTCCAGACTAAAAGAGGGAAAGGACTTTTTTTAAATACAAGATGGAGATTGTAGTTTGGGATTTTGTTTTTTGCAGGTCTCTAGTAATGATTGATATGCACTATAATATATCTCAGTGTGAGGTTTCTTTTGTTTTATGCTGTTATTCTTCCATTTTTTATTTGGTTGTGCAACTACACCATACATAAAATATTTCTGTTCTGTGTTTTCTTTCAAAGAAACATTTTGAGACTAGTAGGCAGCTCACAATGGGACATATTTGATTTTATATATGCTCATCTCATCAACTGCACCCTTTTGTCTTTGGCCATTGTCTGCAACACAATGGCTATTTGGGTGCTTATGTGTGTGTGCAATTGTTTTATGCTGAACGCTTTCATAACAGTCAAAGCCATAAAAGTGCCTGGAGAATCACTTATGTTATCAGCTACTAAAAGCATGCAGCAATTTATTTTTTAACACATACATACACATACACATAGACTAACAACTTTTGCAACACATTAGTCATTTGTTTTCAAGGGAAGGTTATAAATAGTGAGGGGGGATTGGCGGGCCAGTATGTATTTAGTAAATGAGCACAGATGGAAAACCAACAGATGGCCTCTTCTTTATTTTGTATGCTCAGCCCTACATTTAAATTAAAAAATGTTCATAATTAAGATGAAGGCTTCTTGCAACACTAGCTGGTTTTCCTAGGCTGGCATCATACATCATGGGCATCATTAAACATTCTCATACCTTGGCTTATAAATCTATACAAATTTTGCTACTTGTTGGTTACAAACAACAGAAAAAGGAAGATAATGCGGTTGAAGGAGAGCAGTGGTGGAGGGAAATACGCAAGACTATTTACTGGATAAACCAAAGACATTCCCACACCATCTGGTCCTTACCTCTGTATAATGCAATAATCCGCCATTGACATTTAAAAGAAGAAACACGTTTAATTTACTTTGAATAGGCAGTTCATAGACTCTTCTTATTCTATCACTTTATGTATTTGGCATCTCGTATTTGTGTGGTGACAAGCACTTAAGGAAACTAACCTATATTAAATGGTCCTTTTTCACAGTTATCAAAATGCCCTTCCTTATAAAAAGGTATATGTATGTATCCATGGGAATACGTATTTGGGTGTAGTACAGGAATGCAGAACCTGTACACCACAAAACCTTGGGTGTGTCCCAGAAAATCCTGCAACATTTCCATCAGATTGGAATCTGTAACAATGGGAAATCGTTAAACAAGTGAAAATAATTTACAATATTTAGTTCAGTTTAGTTGCAATTACAACTATTGTAAGTTTAATCAATTTTAGTCTGGGATTTGTCCCATTTATTTTTGGGAAGTGTGGTTCTTGTTATGACAGGGAAAGGCCAACTATAGTGTTGGGCCTCCCTAAAGCAGAGAAAGTTTAATATTGAACAGCTCTTTTCAAAAGAAACAACATATATAAATTTCTTACAAGACAAGATGTAATTCCATATTTTGGTATTTTACTCCTGCTTTATCACTAATCAG
>JAOYMU010000010.1:39465427-39475870 GCA_025802295.1 Psammodynastes pulverulentus
TGGAATGCACTACCTGACTCTGTGGTCTCTTCCCCAAACCCCCAAAACTTTAACCTTAGATTGTCTACTGTTGACCTTACCCCATTTCTAAGAGGTCTGTAAGGGGCGCGCATAAGCACACCAACATGCCTGTCCTAATGTCTTTTTATTTATACTTGTTTATACTTATATGTTTATATGTTATATTCTTACTTATATTTGTTTTTCTCATATATGCTTGACAAAATAAAATAAATAAAATAAAATAAATTTGAATGAGCTGTTGTAAGTTGAGGACTACCTGCATGTTGAATAGTGTTAGGCTGTAATTGCTTGTATCTTTTATTTTTATTTCATTTTATTAGTGATCTAATTTATTTTTTATTAAAGTGGATGTTTTAAATTGTTTTACTTGTTTACTGTGGTTGATTTAATCTGATAAGATATACCAGAGGTATTAACTGTCAGAATGTGAGTGATTACAATAATACGAAAGTTTAATAAATAAATGTGTGTAATTTGCTAAAGTGATGTTTATTAATAATTATTCCGCAACTCATCAGTAATGATTTTATGGCTTAAATGAACATGTGATCACAAATATCCTTTATAATGCTTTTAATGAAGTATGACTGGAAATTCACAGACCCTAAATATCCGATTCAAAACTAGATAATCAGATAAGTTTGGCAAAGCATATTAGGTTGTGGGCAGATTCATGCTGGTTGACATGAGGACAGATTTGGGGATTCAGTCTACTAAAGCTGCAAATGAATGGATTTACAAATTTATTTGCTTCTACTTGGTAAAATCTTGTTAATTGACTGTTTCCAATATATCTCGCTTAATTTGTCTCCTGTTGAATATAAACATAGACTATTTATAGTCCCATAAGCTGATTAAAAATCTGATATTACACTACATTGTATTCTGTGGGCCTACTGAGGATGTTTCATATGTCATTAAAATGACCTGCAGTAGCTTCAGGTCAGTTAGCAACAATGTCAGAAAACACTTTTCTTTAAAAGTGCTTCTGGAACTGGTTAAAAGATTAACCAGTTCCAGAAGCACCACAAAATATTCTTTTTCAGGGTATCCTTTCACACTTGTTTGCTATTTAGGAATTTACCTCCATTAACTGCTAAACCCTTATTTGTAAGGGAGCTGCTTTAGGAGGAAGTTCAGTGGAATAATGCATGCTTTTATTTTTATTTGTATTCTTTTTGAGAATATGTAGTAGCTTCTTGTCCTTCATGTTGCAAATTTTATAGTGTTCCTGTGGAACTAAAACCAGCTCTTAAATTTAGTGTGAATTCCAATGTTTCCAGATACCTAGAAAAAAACAATACTGGTTGCTGGGTAGAATTGTTCAGTAGGCTGAGTCAGATGAGTCATGTAATTGGGGATTCTACCCAGCTGCTTAATAGGCAAGGGCATAGTGCCATCCGACAACTTTAGGTTAGGCATTCACCCAAAGTTCAAATTGCTTTTTCATCCACAGAACTTGTTGGTGAAACTTTTAAGTCAACATTGTCATTGGAGTTGAAAGACGATGAGCAAAAAAATTATGTATTTTTTAGTGACCCTATTTCCAAAAATCCTTTAGCCCAGGGGCGTCAAACTCACTTCATCATGGCGGCATCACGTGACGTATTGGGACTTTCCCCCCCTTCCCTAAACCGGGCATGGGCGTGGCCAGCGTGTGACCCAGCTGGCCCATGGGCCGGGAGTTTGACAGCCCTGCCTTAAGCATTTATTTCTTAAGTTTCTTTGAGATGGTATAACTTAATAAAACTGAATGGTATAGCAGACTAACAGAATAAAACTAAAACTAAAAACAAAATTGGAAACAGTCTGTAACAGGAAGATCTCTTGTAAGATCTCAAGCACAGAGTTTGAGATTACTTTGATTATCTTCATATCTCACTAAGGCAGAAGAGTCTGGTTGGGGAAAACAAGGGGGACAAATGACATTGCGCCATTACGATGCAACTCCATCCCTTTTGTGTGAGTGTTGTGCTTTCACATGCATGCATGAAAGGAGTAGGGCTTCTGTTGTGATATCACAATCCTGATTTCATCATTTTGATGAAATTGTTGGATTCTGCAGACACTTTTGCATTGAAACTTTAAAAACAGAATTATTTCACATTGTGCAAATATTATGCGGACATAGATCTAGTTCAGTGGTTCCCAACCAGGGTTCGATCGAACCCCAGGGGTTCGGTGAGACAGTCCCAGGGGTTCAGTGGAGGAGTGCACCTATGTATATAAAATAAACATATACCTATGTTTTGAATTTGAAAAAATCATATTTTATTTTTCCAATTAAGAAGGGTTCGGTGAATGCGCATATGAAACTGGTGGGGTTCGGTAGCTCCAACAAGGTTGGAAACCACTGGTCTAGAAACTCAACTTGACATGATTTTCTAAGTCAAACTGACTGCTTGAATAGCATCATTTAACTTTTGTAAGCCATCCAGAGTCACCAATGTGTGAGTTGGCAGACAAACAAACAAACAAACAAACAAACAAACAAACAAGATTTTTATAGCTCTAATATTTAGCTCTCTGGACTAAATATATATGAACATTATATTCTCTCTTATGTATTTTCCCCCTTAGATTGTTAGAATATGTTAAATTGTTTACCAGATATAATGATATTAATTCCAACACGTCACTAGCTCATAATGTGTTATATAATGTCATGGTACAACATGTAATTCTATGCAATGTACGGTATATGTGTGAAGGTACAAATAAGTATGTATGAAGTTGGAATACATAATAATGGAGTACATACTATTCAATGCAGCTCAGATGTCAAAAAGGAAGACTTTGGGCTCTACCAAATGAGGAGCATGATACTTCAAAGAAGACTTGAAAAAAGACAATTTTCACAAGTGAAGATGGTTTCCAAAAGAGCAAATAGTTCCAATAGGGCTGAGAAGATATGAAAAAGTACCAGTGAGAATAGCTGTACATTTATGGACTAGTGATACTTCATTGGAACCTGTAAATGTGTGTGGGAATTGTAGTCCTTTGAAGTCATCACCTTGAAGAAGTAGGCTATGTAAACATTCCAGTTCAATTCACATGCATTTTAAATATAATTGACAGAGCTGGATTTTGAGTTGCGTAATAAGCATGGATAGATTGTATGTGAATCAGTGGTGGAATTCAAAAATGTTTACTATCAGTTTTGTGGGTGTGGCTTGGTGGGCGTGGTGTGGCTTGGTGGGCATGGCAGGGGAAGGATACTGCAAAATCCCCATTCCCTCCCCACCCCACTAATCTGCTTACCAGCTCTGTACTTCTGTGCAGGGCAACAAAAGAAGACCCAGCTGATCAGCTGGGACTTGGGAGGCAGAGAATAGATGGGGGCATGGCCAGTTAGAGGTGGTATTTGCTGGTTCTCTGAACTACTCAAAATTTCTGTTACCTGTTCTCCAGAACTGGTCAGAACCTGCTGAATACCACATCTGATGTGAATATTAAAATTATACATTTAAAATTGTAACCTGCTTTTGTTTCCTCATGTCTTTAGTCTTTCAGTAAAAAAGAACAATCACTAACACTGGACTTCATGACGTTCATGAATCTCATTGAAAGATCTGTAAACTATGAAGGGTTGATCATTGAAAAATATTGCTTATATCTATCTTATGCATCCCAATATTCAGTAGTGAAATAGAATGTGTTAGCAGAATGTGTTTAATTCCCTACCCCCTCTTTCTATAGTTGTACAGCCTCTTAATTGTGCCATCCCATCAGTTTGCAGAATTTTACTAATATGGACTTTAGCGTCTTCACAGTCCATTACACTGGTGCAATCATAATTATTGCTTTAAAGGTCAACATTAAAGTTAAATGTTCTCATCAGCCTGTTTTTCCACATTTCCAATACTGTGGATAGATAGGTGGGATATAAATAAACAACAGTGGGATTCTTTTCTACCTTTCTTTCCAAGCCTTCCCAAACTATTGCTCCCCACTCCCTTACCAGGGGATTATGGGTTTTGAGTTCCCTGTTTGAACCCAATTGAGATTGCAATGTTTTCTTCCTTGGATCCTTCATTTGCATTCGCCTGTTGGGTGAGGAAAGATAAGACAATGCAGGGTTGGCTTATACTGTAATTTTTTTTTCAGTCCTTCGAAGTAGATCAGACTAGAAAACCAAAATTAAGAATGCTACTATTACTTTTATTCCTAAGTTACAGTAACTGGTTCTTGCAGTTACTAAATATGCTTCCTCTCCTTCCTTTATCTTTGTGAGAACTAGGGCAGGTCAGGTTTGAGATGCTATTTCAAATTACATTTATGCCTCAGACTTAAAGTTCCTTTATACAGCCATTATCTTGGTCCTTTTCTCCTGTACCTCATGGTTACTGCTACTGCCCATGACAGTTTTAAATAAAGCAAGACTTTCCTGTACAGAGATCTTTTTGTTGCATAAATTTACTCTCCAAATAAAAGGAGATGGAGAAAAACAGCAGAGGGAGCAAAATGAATTCTACCTCTCACACCAAGCTAGCATGTCATTACAACACTGGAGGAAAGCTATGGTGTTTTTAGCATTTATGTCCTGACAGCAGAGTCCTTTCTCCTATCAATCTTTCCATACAGGTAGTCCTCAACTTATATCCGGTCTGTCCAAAGTTACAACAGACCCTGGAAAGATACTTATGAACCTGTTCAAATGTTACTGTGGCAGTAGTTCCTGTGAAGAGGGTGAGGAGCAGTCTGAGTCCCTTAGGTGGCTGAATGAGCAGTTGGCAAAGGTCTACAAGCCATGTGAACTAGTAGCTTCTTTAGGCTCCCTGGTGGGACTGAATGTCTGGCTTGGGAGTCTGCTTTGACCTGGGGGAATCCCAAAGGACAGGCAGTGGAACATTGGATGTCTCAGGGCAGGCCTTGGGAAACTCGCAGCAGGTGGGCATGGATCTGCGCTAAGCCTCCAAGGGCCTGCTTACACTTCAGTCACCCAATGCTCCACTTCATGACCTGCACATTTGTTTTGTGATTCATTGGGGAGACCAGGGATGGGGGCGGGGTTGTTAGGTTTGACACTTCACTTAATGACTGTTGTGACCTACTGTAATGGGTGGGCTCCATTACAGTCGTAAGTCCAGGATTACCTGCATTCTCTCTTCACCCGCCCTCTTGCCCACCTTTGAGCAGACTATGAACTAAAGTTACAGAAGCTGTCCAATACAGGTAGTCCTCCACTTACAACAGTTCATTTAGTGAGCATTCAAAATTACAACGGCACTGAAAAGAGTGGCTTATGACCATTTTTCACTCTTATGACCGTTGCAGCATTCCCATGGTCACATGATTTGTATCCAGATGCTTGACAAGAATTGAAGTATCATGTGATCATATTTTGCAATCTTTTGACAAGCAAAGTCAATGGGGAAACCAGATTCACTTAACAACTGTGTTACTAATTTGACAACGGCAGTGATTCACTTAACAACTGTGCCGAGAATGGTTGTGTAATGGAGCAAAACTCACTTAACAAATTTCTCACTTAACAACATAAATTCTGGGCTCAATTGTGGTTGTAAGTCAAAAACTACCTGTGTAGACTGATCTTAGAAAAGCCAAGTAGGATTGAACCTGGTTAGTGGTGTGATGGGACACCAGAAGACCTCAAAGAAATCTCAGAACTGAGGTGAAAATGGAAAAAAAAAAATTCATAAGGTGATTCATATCAAGTTTATTTATTTTTATTTTATTTTATTTATTTTGTCAAGCATATATGAGAAAAACAAGTACAGATATGAATATAACATATAAACATATAAGTATAAACAAGTATGACTAAAAAGGACATTAGCACAGGGACGGAAGGCACGTTGGTGCGCTTATGTACTCTCCTTACAGACCTCTTAGAAATGGGGTGAGGTCAACAGTGGACAATCTAAGGTTAAAGTTTTTAGGATTTGGGGAAGAGACTACAGAGTCAGGTAGTGCACTCCAGGCATTTACAACTCTGTTGCTAAGTCATATTTCCTGCAATCAAGCTTGGATCAGTTTACATGGAGTTTGAATCTATTGTGTGCTCTTGTATTGTTGCAGTTGAAGCTGAAGTAGTCATTGACAGGTAGGACATTGTAGTAGATAATTTTATGAACTACACTTTGGTCAGACCGAAGACAGTGTAGTTCTAAGTTGTCTGAGGCCAAAATTTCAAGTCTGGTGGTATAAGGTATTCTGTTGCAAATAGTAGAGTGGAGAACTCTTATAAATATCTCTGAACTCTCTCAATTGTATTAATGTCCGATATGTGATGTGGGTTCCAGACAGAGGAGCTATATTTGATGATTGGTCTAGCAAATGTTTTGTATGCTCTCGTTAGCAGTTCAATATTACCAGAGAAGAAGCTACATAGGATTAAGTTTACAACTCTTAATGCCTTTTTGGCAGTGTTGTTACAGTGGGCTCTGGCACTTAGATGATTAGAGATAAGTACTCCAAGTATATGACAGTTCATATGGCTGTCAAGAAAACTACATGGATAGTTTCAAGAAGTCTCTACTTTTTATTGAACTAAATATGTTATATTAGTCAAAATGCATTGTCCCTAAATATATTATCAAAGATTGAAATCTCCCTTGTTTCTGTTGTTGCTGCTTTTTTCCTTCCCAGGTTTTATTTGATTTCTTCTAATCTATTTAAGATTCAGCTTATTATCTGCCAGCTAATGGAGAAAGAAAACAAACAAACACATTTATTGTTAAACAGACTGTTCCACTCAATTCCTCTGTGCTTCACTTCACTTAAATGTTAGAATGAGTAATGGTTGCCTTCTCCCACAACCCAGGGTCTTTCTTAGTCTTTACTTTCCACAAAAATCTTCCTGCTTCTTTCTTTTTAAATACCTCCCAAATGTGTATTTGCTCTCTTTATTCATGTCTGGTCAGGTTTTCTCTGAACAACATATACTCTGCCTCACCATCAGTCCTTCCAGGAAATTTGGGCGATTATAAGGACAAGCTTATTTCTCTCCTACCACTATTATCTCATCCAACCTTCTTCTTAATTCCCTATAATGGCTCTCTGTGCCACTGTACTTTAACAGCAAGCTTTTAGTCTCTGTAGTCAGGCATGTCTCTCTGTATTCAGGCATGTCAGCCTTTTTGCTGGCCTCACTGCTGAGCTATTAAGAGGAGCTTGTGGGACACAGCATTAGGTAAAGCTTTTCCTTGCACTGACCTTCGTGAATTCAGAGCTTTCTTGAAAAAGAATGTGTGCTGGGGTTGCAGGGAGAGAGAGAGAGATGGACAGAACAATCATACCTCTGCAACGAATTAAAATATAAATTGCAGGAGGCTAACATTAAAGGTGAACGAATTTAGCATTAAATTTAACTAAACGTATCTGTCAGGTCGGCCATCTTCAGCTGCTTCACTGTACTTTGTTGGCATCCTGCCATAAATGGAAAGAAGTGGGGAGGAAGGAATTTGAGTTGGAGAGAAGAAGACTGATGAAAGTGGGGACGGAAACATGTTGACAGGAACCAGAGGTGTCAAACTGGAATAAGCCAATCATCAAGGATGCTTGGCCTGCAAAAGGAATGTGGAACCACTTCAAGAAGCACCTGACATCAAAGTAGTTCCCAAAAATCACAACGGGATGCCATTGGATGCTAAACTGGTCATGGGGGGAGGGCTAGGGAAGAAGAAATTGTAATCTTTTGCATGGAAATACTTGGATCTAGCCTCTCTTTTGCTGCAACCACTGATCTTTAGTAAAAGAACCTATTACTTCAACCAAATGGAGTCAAGGGTCTTTCTTTCCTAGGGACCCAGCTGGGGCAGGTCTGACAGTATCACAATTGCCAGAATAATTGTTAGAGACCTCAAGTTTGTGCACAATTCTCTTGGGAATGTACATACTTTCTGCATATATATTTTTTTCTTTTATCCATTCTGTGTCATATTACTAAGTAACAAATATCCCAGGAGAAGGCAGTTGCAAGCCATTTTTGTGTTGCTCTCATGGCATAAAGACTAGCTCAAAGGAAATGTTATTTTTTTAAGCTTGTTTCTGACATAAATTTTATTTTCTGCTGGACCATTGGGGTCTTAGAAGTTCAGAGGTAAAACTGTGCATTTAGTTAGAAGGAAAATTCAAATTGTAAGATCTGTTTGATTCTATTTTAAATCATTTTACAGAATTGTTGAACATTTCCATCAAATATAAAAACATCTAATTATTGAACATTTTCTACAGAATGAATTATGCATTTTAACATATAGGTAGTCCTCTATTAATAATAGCAATTGGATTTCCAATTTCAAGTTCAAGTTCACAAACTTTGAACAATCACAGAAGAAGCAATTGCTAGCCAAGGCCTACCTGTATTGAAATAAGAAACAAGAAACTATCAATAAGATGTACCATTTTCTCTAGATGTAATATTAAGTGAACATTTATTTTTATACTACACTGAATTTCCATTGCTGCATCCAGTTAGTCATATGATATTTGAATTATTCATTTTAGGAATCATATTCACCACAATGTATAAATAAGCCCTAGTAAATGTTCTGAATTTTTAACTTTTAATTTGACCAAGTCTCTAGGTATTCTACCTTCTTTCTGTAATTCCTTTAATCTGCTCTGCTTATTTGGAGACATTGAAACCAGTGAAATGTTTCTTATTGCAACAAAGAAAAACTCTCAAAATATTTCATATGTGTCTTATTAATAATCAAACCTTGGAGTTCATATGAGTTATTATATTTCAACTGGTCAAATTTCCTTTTACATTCATATTCATGAAAACAAATATTTAGTATGGAAGCAAAGGGGAAGGGGAGACCTAGATTAGTACTTTTTCTATGTTTATCTCTTACTTTTAATGCACTGCTTATAACTAAACAATCTTTCCTAGATTGTGTATTTCTATTTGTATCAAAGTCAGAAGCCATCTGGAAGTCTGTTTCCTCCATAGAGGCAATGTATCCATGTTATAATCCAGTCTGAAATCTGAGTTAAACAACTAGTTTGAGAATAGAGTTTGAAATGTGTTACTACCAACTTGCCTTGTTCTTTCAAGTCTGGTCTAATTTTTCAAGTTATTTCTGTAGGAGAAGGTAGAACTGGGAGCAAGGGTGGGATATAGCTGGGTCTGCCCAGATCAGGTGATCCGGTTGTTAACAGAAGCCTCCATTCCTCCGAGAGGAACAGGAAGCAAAAAGGTTATGCTGGGCCCTCCCACCCGGCCTGATTTTTAACTGTCCTTTATCTGCTGAAGCTGCTCGTTACTGAAAACTCCAGCTGGGGGCTTGGAAGAGGTGTGCATGCATTTTCCCACTGTGCACGCGCGCTCCCAAACCGGTAGATGGCACTGGTTACATCCCATTGATGGCTGGGAGGCAGAGTTAAGCACATATTCAGTTTTGAGTCTTGCATTCCCACAAGCATTGATTAATGTCAGGTGCAAAGAATCAGGTCATTGATAAGGTAGCAGTACAGAAGATTTATTTAAACCTAAATACAAGAATCTGGTCAACTAAAGTTCAACACTAATTTGGTGCCAGATAATGGAATTCAGAAAGGGTTGGACTCGGAATGCATGTTGGAATCAAGGACTCTAAACTAATGACACACTAAAGTCCACCCCCTGTTCTGGTTACTCTTCCCTATACTTTTGCCCTTCTTCTGCTTATTACAGAAATTGTTACCACCACCAAGGATATTTTTTCTATGCTTACCAACTTCAAATGTAAATTAAAAATAACCATTAAATCATATGCCTTATGTCATTTGTATTGATTGCCATCTTTATGTGAACTGTAACCTACTGTACCTTTTCTGATTCTTATAATAGGGAATAGAGTATTTCTTTACTTCAGCTAGGGAATTTAATTAGAAAACATTTTGTCTAAAATAATTGCTCTGAGAACAGATGCAGTTAAATCGTTTTCAGGGGGGAAAGGGCTTATTAATTTAATTCATTTCACAGTAGCAAATTTTTATGGGCTACTTTTCTGCATTTATTTTGAAGTTCATGTTGCGCACCTAACTTATTTGAGCAAAATAGGTTGAATGGCTATAGATTCAACACAGTGTTTAAACTCAGACAGATAGGTATGGTGGCAAGAGAGCTATCTGGTTGCAACTGATATTGACTACCATATTATAATAATGCCTTCCCTCAACACTGTCAAACTTATTTGCTAAGCCTGTATTACTATTATTCTTCTCATCCTTCCTATTATGTATCTCCTCCCATTTATGACTATAATCTTGTTGCTTGTATCCTTACGATTTATATTGTTTTATTTCCTAGTATGATTTGATTGTTTATTAGCAATCTGTGACTATCACTAAGTGCTGTATCTTATAATTCTTGATAGCAATAAGCACTTAGCAATAGCACTTTAGATTTATATACCGCTTTACAGTGTTTTTTACAGCCCTCTCTAAGCAGTTCACAGAATCAGA
>JAOYMU010000010.1:39503997-39515065 GCA_025802295.1 Psammodynastes pulverulentus
AATGGAAATTTCTACATAATATAAGCGATTATTTTGTGTATTTGTGACTAATAAAACTTTTTTATGGAAAAAAAAAAGGAGAAAATGAACCATTAATTTAAAATCCTATTCCTGGAGGAGGAAGGCTTCGTATTTTGCCTCATCTAGATGAAGCTCAGATAGAGGGAAAGTTGAAAGACCTGGAATGCATCCCTGATATAGATGCATAATCGTAAAGAATTATCTTGGTTTCCCTGACGATGGGGACATAGCCAAGTGGTGTTTTGTTTGATAAATTTTAAATAAAATAAATGAAGAGTTATAGCAACAGCTGCTTGAACAATTGAACTGATAGCTGCACCAATAATTTGTTTTCCATTTACAAAAGCTGTCATTGAACTGGATCTCTGATATTTTGTGCGCAGAATATGGAATGTGTTTTATAATTGTTCAGTTTTGTTAGCTGAGGTTAGTCTATAACACTTCCTCAAACAGTCAGGATTAGAAAATAACAAAAATCCATCCAAAGGAGAAAAACAAAGACCAATAAATTGTTTACGCTTTATTACATTAGAGTTACATTTTCTTTTTTTAGATACATAGGCCATTAATTGGTAATTTTCACTTCTAATATGGCTACACGACTGCAAATGTGATCTTTCAGGCATATAAAAGGTTTCTGGTGATTCCATTTAAAAGAATTGTTCAGTCATATTCACACTAAAATTGCAAGC
The DNA here is from genome assembly GCA_025802295.1 of Psammodynastes pulverulentus. Classification (NCBI taxonomy): domain Eukaryota; kingdom Metazoa; phylum Chordata; class Lepidosauria; order Squamata; family Psammodynastidae; genus Psammodynastes; species Psammodynastes pulverulentus. The sequence continues at coordinate 39,504,711 of JAOYMU010000010.1, forward strand.
ATGAAATCAACAAGTGCTCCAAAATATATGCCATAAAAGTATAAGGAGCAAGGAATAGTCATCTCATTAAATGTTCAGTCATGGAGAAAGATAGGTTTATTGCCTTGTAATACACGAAAGGCCTTTGCACTCTAAGTTGTAATAGCAATATTTTGTAGAGTTTTCTACTGTATCAATAACTTCTCTAAATAACCTTAACAAGATTTAGATGTGCTTTAAGCTTCAAAGCATTGCATGGTAAGCACTCTTTGCTTCATGGGGTCATGTAATGGCAGGGAGCACTTAGGAGTAAGTCACAAGGTAGGGGGAAAAAATCTTTAAAAGCCTAGAAAGGAGCTTATACAAGACAAGAATCTCTTCAAAAAAGGACCACCGCATTACAATCACTACCTAATGGATTATAAGATAAAGCCTTTGGTCCAAAGCATGCTTCTTGGAATGAAAATTCAATTGAAATAAATAGAAATAGCTTCCATGCGAAGGAAAGGATTACAAAAAAGTGACTGATAACAAATGCTGATGTTCTGAGGGAAAAAAGTGATATATTTTGGAACCAAGGGTGTCTGCAGTGTATAGTCAGGAGAGGCAAGAGTTCCCTCCATTTTTATGTGATCAACTCAGGGGCTGGCCAAAAGAAGAAGGAGTCAAGCTATTCTCCAAAGCACCTGAGGGTAGGACAAGAAGCAACTTAGAACTAAGGAGAAATCTCTTGACAGTTAGAACGATTAATCAGTGGAACAACTTGCCTCCAGAAGTTGTGAATGCTCCAACATTGGAATTTTTAAAAAAGATGTTGGATAACCACTTGTCTGAATGGTGTAGGGTTTCCTGCCTAAGCAGGGGGTTGGACTAGAAGACCTCCAAGGTCCTTTCCAACTCTGTTTCTATTCTATTCTATTCTATTCTATTCTATTCTATTCTATTCTATTCTATTCTATTCTATTCTATTCTATAGTAGTTTGAATGCTATATTTAGTTCATGCCATCAAGAGACAGGGATGCAATTTTGGGCTCAGAAATAGCTGAAGAAACATGTTAGGGTTACAGTGCACAAAAATGGCTTGTTAGGAAATATACATCCAAATATATGATATTACTTTTATTGTAGTGAATTGTTGTGACTCCTGAACCAATGAAAGGTTGTTGCAATGTGAACTCACTAAGTTTAATCTGCTTGTTCAGATTTTATCATATAGAAAGCAGGAGCCGGGAAGGATGCATCTTAAAATGGTTGAGGTGGCAAAAGAGTGCATTACAGAACATTTATAGTGATTAGAGCCAGAATCAAGTCTCTTACACCGTTTTTTCTCATAAAATCAGAATGGTTAATAGGAACGGCCACCATATACTTTACTTTATTTTATACTTTATTGTCATTGTATGTATGTATATATACAGTATACACATACAACGAAATTAACATAACACCCAGAGACCAGACCCAACACGCACATCCACATGATAATCCCCATCAGTATTGGTGGTTACTGTCTCACAAGTGATTATCTTCATAATCGCTTTTGCCAGAACTGGTCCTTAACGTGACATATTACTCTCCTGATTCTTTAAATTTTATTCTTTGAACTTCAGCACCTTTTCTAGTGTCTCATTTCCCACTCTTTGCCATCCTCTAATTTAAACTGAAATATGCCATTATCCTTCATCCACCTCATTATATTCTGAGCAATTACAGCCAATCTCTTTGACAAAATGTTGAGTAACTTTAATTTCAATCTAATGTCTTCTAAGGTATTAAAAGAACCCATGAGTTCCAAAAGGATATAACTGGAGCCAAGAATGCTTCGATTTTTTTTTAAATTGAGTGAATAATTGAGAAAGAGCAATCCTGAACTGAATAAGGAATTGTAGTTAGTACGCAATGTGTTTATATGTGTGTGAGAAAGAGGTGAGATCAGTGGTGGTTTTCTACTGGTGTTGCTACCGGTTTGCTGACTGGGCGCATGCCGAACCAGTAACTAAGAAAAGTGTGTCAATCATCTGAGAAGACTCTTTGATCCTCTCAGCTGATTGGTGAACTTTTTAAGCTGCCGGTTCAGCCGAACTGGGCCAAACCGGTAGCTTAAAAAAGTGCTCCGATCAGCTAAGAACACCAAAGAGTCCTCTCAGATGATCGGCGCGCACATGCGCAGAAGGGAGGGGGAGCATGCATGTGCAGAGGGGTTTTTTAGCTACCAGTTCGGCTGAACTGGTAGCCAATTTTTTGCTACCAGTTCACCCGAGCGGCAGCTTTTTCTGCTACCGGTTCAGCTGAACCAGTACAAACCAGTAGAATACCACCGCTGGGTGAGATAGGGATTCATAAGAACATAAGAATCAAATGAAAGGAAACCTTTTTAAAAACAAACTTTATTAAAAGTTTATTAAAACTAACAAATACCAATGCAGAATAATGGAAAGAAAGACAGAAAAGAAAGAAAAAAGACGAAAGTCCAGAAAAAAAGAAAGAAAAAGTAATAAAGGAAGCTTCCGATTTCCTTTGCAACAAATGCAAGTACATTTAGGAACTTATCTCTTACTCTATGGGTACAAAAAATAGTTCATTTTTTTTTCAATTATCTAATTATTTTCCTAACAATCAAACCCACAAATCAGGAGTACCTTTTTCCGTTTCATGCAAAAATTCTATGAGGGGCTTCCAGTTAGCCATAAATGTAGTGGTGGGGTTCAAATAATTTAATAACTGGTTCGCGACAGCCAACCTGACCCTGAGCAAACCAGTTGTTAAATTACACATACACACATTATCAAAATGGATCCTGGGCGCTGCATGGCATTGCAATGGAGAAATGGGAAATGGAGTTGCCGGTGCGCGGGAAGGAGGAGGATCAGGGAGAAGAAAGAGGGAAAGTAGCTTTCTCCTTCCCTCACTCCAGCCACTCCATTGCCCGTTTCTCCATTGCAGCGCAGTGCAGTGCTCAAGATCCACTTTGATAGCAGGGAGTGAGTAATTTAATAACCAGTTCACCCGAATCGGTGCAAACCAGCTGAATACAACCACTACATAAATGTAGTGGTTGTCTTTTTTCTAATCAGGGATGTCAATGTAGCCATCTGTGAAAGTTCCATTGTCTTCACTAACATTCCTCTGTTGTGGATAATGTCAGAACTTTCCACTTTTGAACACATAGTAATCCTGCTGCAGAGATTAAAGGAACTTAGAGGTCAGCTTCCTCCTTTGCATCATGATCAAACAGATGCCTTCATATCAAGGCCAAAGAGCTTTGCTTTTCATATACCCAGTGGCAAAGAGCTTGGATGTAGAGATAACAATTTATCATGGCTAATAACCCTGGCACCTAATTGCTAATGCTTTTCATCCCTAATCTTTCCTTAAAGCTGTCTAAAATCAGTAGTGAGCCACATGTGCTGATGATTTTCATACATTAATTAGAGTACTTAATAAATGTTAGAATGATCAGAGGGATGAAAACTACTTATCTAACCTTAATCTAATAATCATCAGGCCTAGACATGAAGAACATTTAGAGGAACAAAAAATATAGGGGTAAGAAAATGAGGTCTCCCAGACTCAGCCAGGATTATGAATGATTGGGGTTGATGGGACTTTGGGGGGGGGGCAATATCCTCCTGGGACCAGTCACTTGTATGGAAATTTAGGTACCCCTACTCAAATGATATAGTTCAGCTTACTGAACAGAAGCTGACACAATCTCTACACGATATAAAGTTAAGCACAACTCGGGTGGTTGGTTTTTTTGGGGGGTAAATGTGAATATATACTTTATTATTTATGTTGAATTACATGGTTGCAGATTCAAGTGCTTGCTAAGCATAAACTGTGCCCTGAAGAAAGGGCAAGAATGGGAAGGTTGGAGAAGAAGGTTGAAGGTCATGCCAGATGACAACAAAGAGGAGCCAAGAGAGAAAATACTTGATAGGGTATCCTTTTCAGCCTATATACAATAAATGAACTGCCCCACCCCTTCTATGCTGTCTGGCTGCAACCTAGCTCATTGCCCAGACAGATGAGCTAAGTTACAGCCAGAGAGCATAAAAGGGTGGGGCATTTATATAAGTTGAAAAGGGTACCCAATTGTGGGAAGCCTCCCCCCAACCTTGAAGAATAAAATATTTTGGGGGATATTAAAAGAAGCAGAATATTATATTTCCCCAAAGGTAGAAATGGACAAACATGCTCCAGCCCCAATTTCCTGCATTGTAAAACAGCTTCCAGCATAAATTTTTAGAGATGGGAGGTTTGGGGGCCATTAAGGAATCCGGGCCAATCTATTCATAAACAAAACATCTTCAACTCCAGGTTGATGTGATTAAGAAGGACAGGACATGATCTTTTAGGACATAAATAGGATTAACCCACCACCATTTAGCAAAAGACACAAGCCCCTTCATTGCGCAATCTCCCAGAACAGATCAAACTTCAAAGTCACAAAAACCTATAAAGATCCATCCACTCATTCAACCATTGGGTCAGCTGCCCCAGAACTGCATGCTGTGTGTGTGTGTTGGTTCTGCTCACCAATATACGGAGTCTTTTTTCAATCATCCTCCATGTTATTTCCAGTGTCTTTTTCCTAGCTTGGAAATGAACCAGATGGAGTTCCCTTCCCACACTAGCAAGTGTTTTGTCTGCAAGCTTCTCTTTTTTGTCATCTGACATTAACTGGTTTCTCACATTATAAAGCCTTACTCAGAGGAAAGGAAAGGACCAAAGATTACTCAAATCAGAAGTTGTTCATACAGGTTTTAATTTCCAAGGTTATGATGGTAATTTGGATTTCTATCACTAATCCATACAGCTATAAATGCAATGTCACATTACTACGCCATTTAGAGATGGCAATCCCTACAGTTCCCATTGCCACCATTAAGTGAGGACTGTGGGTTGTCAAGTGAGGGCCTTACATGACCATGACTTGTGACTTTCTGCAGGCTTCCAACAAAGTCAATGGAGAAGCCATCAGAAAGTCACAAGTCATGGACACAACAAGCCTCTCCTTCTTAGGCAGATTGCAAGCAGAATGGTGGATGAGAGTCACCTGAAAACCTGCCACCAAAAAGTCCACTTGCAAGTTAGAGGACTTCAGGGGGACAGAGATGGTATCTGATAAGGTACATATCATCCTGGGCTGTAGGCTAAATATTTCTGATCTAGATCTTGCTGAGGTTTCATGGGCCATTTTGTTCTTGAGAAGACTTTAGAACAGGGGTGTCAAACTCAAGTTGTCATGGTGGTGTTACATGATGTATCGGCACTTTTTCCCCCTTTGCTAAACCGGGTGTGGGCATGGCCAGTGCATGACGCATCTGGCCTGTGGGCTGTGAGTTTGACAGCCCTGCTTTAGAAGGCAAGTCTCCAAAAAGCAAAGCTACCACTTCTCTGTCTATGACAAAAAGAGGGGAATAATTGAGTAATTGGCAAGTCTGTTTTCTACTCATAAAGAAAGATTTAATTAGTTGTTCTTCCCTCCCAGTGTTTTAAGGGAACGATAAAGCATCTTTGTTTTATTTATTTTTAAACAATGTTTTTTGTATACTCTCCATTCCCATTTCATGGTTTTTTGAAGTACATAAATATTTGTGTAAAATAAAAACCATTAAAAATCTTAAAGAGCTAAAAGCTCTTTTAAAAAATGAAAGACCTCCTAGGTGAAACTACTGTAAACTATAACAAAGGAAAACCCAATCTCATTTCCAATAGGAAAATATTTCATAATTCTTCATATAATTATGGATTTATTAGGTCTGGCAAAAGCTTAGAAGATCAATGTTGGAAAGTTGAAAAGATAGAGCTGTCTCAGATTTATAGGCCTGGAGATGCATTCATTTTCTGTTTATGAGCTGGCTCTTTACCATTGCATTGGAATGAATGATGAACATGTTTTAATGCTGTTAGATTTAATTACGTGTTTAAAAATCAGGGTAAATGATTTTGTGTGTGTGTCATAGTATGCCTTGTTTTTTATTTCTTCTTCTTTTTTGTATATTAGAGTAACAGAATTGAAGGGATCTTGGAGGTCTTATAGTCCAACTCCCTGATCAACCAGGAGACTCTATTCCATTCCAGACAAATGGCTATCCAATTTCTTCTTAAAGAATCTCCAGTGATGGAGCATCTACAACTAGAACTTGCAAGCGTTCCATTGGTTACTATTTCTCACTGCCAGGAAATTTCCCCTTAGTTGTAGGTTGCTTCTCTTTCTTGATTAGTTTGCACCCATTTTTTTTTGTCCTACCTTCAGGTGCTTTGAAAAATTGGTTGACCCCTCTTCTTTGTGGCAGTCCCTCAAATATTAGAATATCATGCCACTCCTACTCTTTCGTTTCTCTAGATTAGCCATACCTAGTTTCTGCAACCATTCTTCATATGTTTTAGCCTTCTTCAACCCCCTAATTATCTTTGTTGCTCTTCTCTGTGCACTTCCTCAACAACTTTTTTGTTATTGTGGTGACCAAACTGGATGCAATATTCAGATGTGGTCTTATATTAACCATTATATTAATTATCATATTAAGAAGAAGTTAAAAAAGGACCACTTCATAGTCAAGATCCCGTGAGGAAAAGAACAATAATAGTTAAGCATATCCATAATGAGACCTGTTAAGCTTAAAATATATAGAGTGAACAGTATGGGGTAATGGGTTTGGTATTTCATCTGGTCCCATAAGATAGCTCATTTGAGGGACTTGAATTGGACCCAGAAACCACCTAGTAATTAAGGAAGCTGTTATGAGAGATGACAAGGCATTTATTAGAAGTGCCATTTATCACCCATGGTTCTTAATTCTGGATTAATTGGAATTTCCACAATATCTTCAAAAGATGCCCTAAGAAGAATAGATTGTTGTAATGCAATTTTAGATCACTCAAACATGCATTACTGGCTCTACATTTCTGTCCTTCTGAAATGGAATTGCTAATTTAACAAAAAAAGTGCCCTTCTTGTTATTGATCATCAGTGATGGATCCAAGAGAACTCTTAAATTGTAAACCAGAAGGGAGTATGACCCTCTTCAGATTTGGTATGTTTTTGAAACTCTGAAGCTCATTTGCACTCATCAACCATAACTATGACATTTTGTTCGGATTCCTTGTCTTTTCCCACAGGCTAGTCTTTACCTACTTTTATTAAAAAAGGGGATAAAATTCCTAAAAAAGGAGAGAACAAAGACAGATCAAACTGATCTCACTGAAGGTTAAGATACAAATTTGAATAAGTTCAGAAGATCTCATAAAAACACCAATACTATTTTCTAAGACATTAAGTTTGCTGATCTTCTGCTCTGCTTCTTCTGTATTTCAAAGAGACTTGTTCACGTGATTATATGTGATATGTTCGTGGTTTATTTTTGCCTTTTCTTCATGCTTTGGTTGGACAATATTCTTTGCTTGTGAGGACAGAAGAAAGAGTTAAGATGGGGAAAAGCATATCCTGTTCCTCTGTTCTACGTATTATTTCTCAGCTTCTCAGGATACCAAAAATGAAGGGAGACAATAGCCCATCTAGTGCACTGGCCCATTCCCTACCATTCAGTTTAGAACTGAAGATGCTTCTTGGATGAGAAGCGAAACATTTTCAAGGAACAAACTAAGAAAATCCAGTTGCCTTTTAGGAAAGCGCCTTTGGGACTACAAACCAAATAAAATATAGGCTTGTCCCAGTGGTGGTTTCCTACCGGTGTTGTCACCGGTTCGCTGAGTGTGTGCACATTCCCCCCCTCTGTGCATGCATGCACTCCCCCTCCCTTCCACACATGCGCGCACCTGCAGGCGCACGCCTACTGTGCATGTGTATGCTGATCAGCTGAAAGGACTCTTTGATCCTCTCAGCTGATTGGAGCATTTTGTTTAGCTACTGGTTTGGCCAAATCAGCAGCTATTTTAGATACTGGTTCAGGCGAACTGGTAGCTAAAAAAAGTGCGCCGATCAGTTGAGAGGATGAAAAAGTCCTCTCAGCTGATTGGCGTGCACATGTGCAGTAGGCATGCGCCAGTAGGCGTGCACATGTGTGGAAAGGAGGGGCAACGCTCACGTGCGCAGAAGGTTTTTTAGCTACCAGTTCTGCTGAACGGGTAACCATTTTGTTGCTATCGGTTCACCCAAACAGCAGCTTTTTCTGCCACCGGTTTGCCTAAACCGGTGTGAACCAATAGAATACCACCTCTGGCTTGCCACGACCACTGCTCTAAAACACATGACAGACTATTCAACCTGTTTTATTTTTTCCCCACTATTTCTTTTAGATATTAAGAATAACGTGTCTTAAGCCAGAAATGGTAGAATGATAATCCAAGCTAATGGCAGTCTGTGATTCATCAAATGGCTTCTTCAGTAATTCCTAATTAAATGCAATTTTTTTTTACAGTCAGGATGTCATTTTAGATTTTGCTCTGAATATTATATATTCAGTAAGTAATAATATCAGTCAAAATTAGCATTGAAGTTCAACATTGCTACATTCAACAAATATTGACATTGTGGTTACATCGAGCCTGAAAGGGGGCTTCATATAAAGCTAAGTCAATATTTATGTAATTAAGTCAATACATAAGGTAATTCAAAAGGTAAACTTTAATATACTGCAACAGACACATTAAAGAGAAGCACAGTTCTAAGCTGACATATTGATTTTAGAGTCTGTATCTTTGCATTCTTTTTCTTTTCCTTTCTTTGGATGTTTAGATTACTTTTCAAAGATGAATAAATGTGGATGAGGGTGCCTGCACACAAAAGAAGATAATGGAAATCTGGTGAGCTACTCTGAGATATTGCTTGAGCTCTTACACTTCTCTTTACACTTTAAAAAGTCTGGTACAGTTTCTGACCACTTTGCCAATTTTTTTTTTTAAAGAAATATCTCAGTCTTGAAAACAATAGCACCCTTTTCCAGCTTCAAATGCTTGCAGCTGGCTTCATTGAACACACACAGCATTGCTAAGGAAGTAAAAGCGCCATTTAGAAATCATTTTCTAAATAAATAGATTTGTGCTTTTTTTAAAAAAAATCCCTCAAATGAGCATGGTTAAAGGGCCACCAAATTGTTCCATCCCCTGAAGCTGAGTGCAAAATGTTGTTTTGCCCCTTCTTTTCCAATCTGAACATCGGTGGATGCTTTCCCAGACCCTTCTCTTACTTCGCATGGCATGGATTCTACAAGAACCTAAGTGCTTTTCAAGTGAGTGGACTAAGTGTATATCAAGAGGAAGAGCCCTGCCAAGGCCTCTCACTGCAGAAAAAGAGATTAAAGAGTCCTTGACCTAGGTTTTGCCTTGGATAAATGGAGGCAAGGTATAGGAGAGAAACAAAGAGCATCTTTGGAATCGGAAGTTTTACAGCAGCATCTCTCCAAGCCCTCTATCACTGTGAAAAATTTAGATAATTGAATCAGGCTGAGGCTTATGTGCACTGAATGGAGAAATGGACAAAGCGTCAGAGCTTCACGTGAAGAGAGGAAAGATGTGCACAAAGTAATAGGTTAAAATAGAATTGTGTACATTGCTGAATCCACAGCGTAGGTTTTGGGTCAGATTTAGAGTCAGTCCATTAAAATCAGCCGGTCTAAAACAGTCATGCTGCCTTAAGTTGTAGTGATGTTTGTAGCTCTATTCCGAGTATAACTCAAGTCTGGATTCATATCATAATCTCCAAATCATGTCCAGGAATATGTATTCATATTCAAGAGGTTGTATACATTTCCCAGCAATTTCCATGGTACAAAATCACAGTAAGAGTTATACTTCCTAGCATTCACACATTATACTTTATGCCTCTGGTCACAGCGTGGTTGAATAGAACTGCGACATTTGTACATGCGCGCGCACACACACACACACACCCACACACACCGGAAGTAGCAGGTTGAAGGAAGCTGTTTCAGTTATGTGCTTTCCCTACCAGGTCGGTGGGGCTATGGGATAATGGGAAAAACTCTCTCTTGAAGTTTAATCATCATCTATTCCAGCAGTCACTTTTGGATCTTTCCAGGAGTTCATCTTCTTGATGCATAATTGGCCCAGGGAAAGAGAGCTGGGTGGAAATGTAACCGCTATTGTAACACTTTGCTAACCAAAACAAGTGCCGCTTTTTCATGAGGTGCTTCTGGAAGAGAGTGCTTTTATTGAGTGGTTTCTCAGTCGTATCTGTTTCAAGGACCTTTTTACCATAATTAACAAACACAGCCTAAGATCTCAGCAGAACAATCTTCTAGCAGCATTAGGGATTTGGCAGGAGTGTGTGTGTGTGTGTGTGTGTGTGTGTGTGTGAGAGAGAGAGAGAGAGAGAGAGAGAGAGAGAGAGAGAGAGAGAGAGAGAGACAGAGAGAGACGTTTGTGCATCAGTGAGTTAATGACAGGC
>JAOYMU010000010.1:39539223-39549761 GCA_025802295.1 Psammodynastes pulverulentus
GAGAGAGAGAGAGTGAGAGAGAGAGAGAGAGAGAGAGAGAGAGAGAGAGAGAGAGAGAGAGAGAGAGAGAGAGAGAGTGAACAACACACCCGAGGCACGTGTGGCAAGAGGTGGCTGGGAGGGGAAGGGTGAGGCAGGGCCAGGCATGGCAAATAATTTAGCAACCTGTTCTCTGCCCTAGTGACTGGCTGGGTAGGTGTGGCTGGGGGGGCGGTCATGTGTCTGGGTGGGAGTGAGTGACATCGAGTTGGCCATGCCCACTCAATCACACCAGTTGTTAAATTATTGGCTCCCAGTGTTTTCTTTTCTGTGGGAAATGGGCCCGAATTGCTCTTTGAGTGTTTAGGTTGCAGACCCCTGCCCTATACTATTTCAGACAAATGACTGTCCAGTCTTTTCTTGAAATCCTTCAGTGATTTCAACTTCTGGAGGTAAGCCATTCCACTTATTCACTGTTCTCATTGTCAAGAAATTTCTCCTTAGTTCTAGGTTGGATCTCTCTTTAATGATCTTCCAGCCATTACTTATGGTCTGCCTTCCAGTGCTTTGGAGAATAGGTCAACCCGTTCTTCTCCTCAAATACTGGAGGACTGCTATCATATCAGCCCTAGTCCTTCTCTTTGTTAGACTAGACATGCCTAGTTCTCTCAATCGTATGGTTTAGCCTCAAGACCCCTTACTCTTTTCTGCATTCTTTCGATGGTCTCAATGCAGGGGTGGGCTCTAGCCAGGTCTGCCCGGATCAGGCGATCCGGTTGTTAATAGAAACCTCCATTTCACCGAGAGGAACAGGAAGCAAAAAAGTTATGCACCCACCTTGATTTTACCTGTCCTTTATCCACTGAAGCTGCTCATTATTGCAAGCCCCAGCTGGGGTCTTGGAAGCAGCAATCACGCATTTTCCCAGAGTGCACACACATTCCTGAACTGGTAGCTGCGCCGGTTACATCCCATTGCTGTCTCAACGTCTTTATGGTGAAAACATAAATTCTTCTGTTTAGGATACTTTTAATAAACCTATTTCTATAGGTTGTATTCAGATTTACTAATAGATGTATGTTTGTTAGAATAGATGTACAAAAATCAGTAGGTCTAAGATTGCTCATTAATCTTTCTGTAGGTTTAAACCAGCATGACCTAACACAACAATCTTACATTTTTGTATTCTTTCATCTCCTTTGCTATTTAAGGCCCTATTTGGAACATCCAATTTATAATAGCAGTTTGAAAACACCCAGCATTCTAAGGCAGACAAATGTATAATATTTTAAATGCTAGCTTTAGACTTAGATGTGACCAGTGTGTAAGTACGGCATACAGCTGCTATTTATTTACAATAATGAGGGCCACATGATTTTTCTCACACAAGAAACACTATAGGTATATCCTCCCTTTTCTACTTTCTGTGCTGGATGCCAGCTGAAGCTATTCTATAGTATATCTAAAGTGTTTGAGAAGCTAACAGGAGCTGGCAGGGAGAAAATAGATATCATTGTGTGTACTAAAACTCTAAACAATATTTGAAACAGAAAAAAAAAACATTTTGTTGGTTTAAATATAGAACTGGGTACTGTAAGAGAATGACCAGGCCTGTTTCTCAACCCCAGGAATTACTTATGTTCCAAAACATTCGAGAAATGTAAAAAGTTTGGCTTGAAAAAAAATATGCAAATGTCAATCTTAACTGATTTTGTGGTTTATAAAAGCCTTTAAATTCACTTTAATCCATTTCTCAATCAGTTCCCATGTTTAAAATAAATTCACACAGGATTAAATATTCCCTTACTAAAAATTTTCTTCCAACATGTACATTTTTGTAATATTTTTTTTAAATCAAAGTGCAATAGTGCACTTTCATGAACATTTGTATTTCATGAGCTTTTTTGACTAATTTATGCTTTTTTATTTGTGACTTTTAAATAGAGTATGGAATTGTAAAACGGAAGAAAATGCAATTACAGAATATATATTTATTTATTTTAGCCCATGTTCCCCAATGACTTTAAAGTTTAAAATAGACAATTACTTATCTTTATAATTAGCCTAATACTTTAGTTTTAAGGTGAAACAAGAGGTCATTTGAAAAGGTTTTTGGAAAGAGGTCAAAAGAAACACTAGCGATATTATCTAATGCACAGCAACAGTGTCTAATTCTAGACTGTGTTTTGTAATCAGCCGCCAGTGGCATTCAAACCACAAAACTGTCCCGAAGAAAAAAAGAATGAGAAGAGCTCAAAGCTGTCATGAAACAGTTGTTGCTGGGCAAAACTGCTCAAGATCCATTGATTCAACAAATCTGTTTCAAATTGTTTAAGGCACAGCAAACAAAGAAGATCAAAGACTTCCACTGGAATAAAAACAAAGCTACATTATATGATTTCAAAGATTTGTGTTTTTTTTAAAATATTTTTTCAGTATTCTCCAAAGTACTTTTCTACTTCTTTTTCCAGAGAATAAAAAGCAAATATTGTTTGAAGGAAGAATGCGTGGTTTAGAAATCCTGAATCACTTAATGCAAACTTAGTCAAATCTGAATTAATTTTTTTGAAATAAATAGGAAATGAATTAAGGTCAAGTTCCAATGAATTCAGTATGTTTAATCTCTATATAACTACATCAAGGTCCAAATAGAATAACAAAATAACAGAGCTGAAGGGGACTCTGGAGATCTTCTAGTCCAATCCTCTGCTCAACCAAGAGACCCAATACTATTTCAGACAAATGGCTATCCAATCGCTTCTTAAAAGCCTCCAGAATGAATTACCCACAACTTCTAAAGGCAAACCATTCCACCAATTAATTGTTCTCCCTTTTTAGAAAATTTCTCCTTAGTTCTAGGTTACTAGTCTTCTTGATTAGCTTCCATCCATTGCTTCTTGTCCTGCCTTCTGGTGCTTTGGAAAATCGGTTGAGCCCCTCTTCTTTGTGACAGCCTCAAATATTGGAACATTGCTATCATATCACCTCTAGGCCTTCTTTTCACTAGACTTAACATACCCAATTCTTGCAACCATTCTTTATATGTTTTTGACTCCAGCCCCCTAATTATCTTTGTTCCTGATCTCTGCAATCCTTCTAGAGCAAGGGTTGGCAACCTTAAACGCTCAAAGAGCCATTTGAACCCGTTTTCCACAGAAAACACCGGGAGCCACAAAACCCTTCCTGTGCCTGACTATTTCCTGAACAGCCATAAAACTAGCATATACAGTTGAATTATACATTCTGTTTTCTTCTGAAACTTTTCTTTTCTTGGATTTACTCATGGTTGGCCTATCAGGAGTCAAAAAGCTCAATAAATCATGTGCCAGTGGCTGTCACACATTGGTGGTTGTGACATATATTTTGAGCGACAGGGAGCTGCAACAGAGGGATGAAAGAGCCACATGTGGCTCCAGAGCCGCAGGTTGCTGACCCCTGTTCTAGAGTCTCAACATCGTTTTATAATGTGGTCACCAAAACTTGATCCAATATTCCAAGTGTGGTATTCCAGTTTGAAACAGTTCAAATGTTTCATTCAGTTTATTCACTTTTTAATCTCTAGGCATAGATTATGCTATGATTTGGTTAGGTGTGTGCAAACCATGAAAAATTCTAGCTATGCTATGATTTTTGAATAAAGGAACGATAAAATCATTGTGAAATAAATTCTTCATTTCCCCCTTGTTCAAATTCTTTGGTGGCAGATTTAGCTTTAATGTATAGTAAACCCTATAAATGATGAAAAGAGAGATCAGCATATTGTATAATATTATCAGTTCTAAAGCTATAGCTAATCTCAGTCACAACCCTGAATTTGTGGTGGAATGTAGCCCAGAATTGCATGAGGGAGCGGATTTTTTCTGGGGAGCAAAGAGATGGCATAGCTTGGAATCTTTGGTATTAAGGAAAAGAGAGAATGTGCACTCCCAACTCTTTATATATCTAATATAAAAAGTGTATAGTAAAGGTATATTTAATAGTTATGCAAATATATACTTTAGTCTGGCAAGATTTCTGTCTCCAGGCAAGCAACAATAAAACTACTCTGAAGTGTTGTTCTTGGTTCCTTGATTCCTGACAAAATCATTCTGAAAAGTTTTGCATGAAAAATAACTCATGTTTTTCTGTGTTACCTGGGACTGAAATAAACTAGCAATGAAGTCTATTGTATTCAACCCTAACAGAAATTTAACAATTGGAAGCAATGAACAACTCATGGCTACTGGCTTAGTCTCTTGTAGTTCTATTAATTCAAAATATCTTCATGAGAAATAAATAAAAAGAAGATAAAGTCCCTTTGTTTATTTTGACCTTCCAACTATTCCTGAGAAAATGTGGTTGTCCTGGACTTAAAAATGGTGTCCCATCCCTGACATCATGATCAGCAAGCTTCTAAATTAGGAAAATAGAGAGGAAAATTTAAATGTCTTGCAGAATAATGGTTTTTCCCACAATGCATTTCTCTTCTTTAAATAGAAACTGTAAATGATGACCAGATTGAGGCCGAGGGAGGGGTCAACTGTGTCATCAGACTCAAGTCCCTTCATGCCCGCAAGAGATCTAAGTTCACCTTGAATTCCATTGACTCTTATCTTTGATTGATTCCCCCAATTTGCTTTGACTGCTGGTAGTTCAGATTCTTGTAGAGCAGGGGTGTCAAACTTGATTTCATTGAGGGCCGCTTCAGGGTTGCATTTGACCTTGGGGAAACAGAGTGGGCATGGCCAAGGTGGGCCAGCTTGTTGTCACTCATGTCGGCGCCTGTGGTGGCCTGAGCACTCTGCCAAGAGAAAATGGGCTCCCAAGCTCTGTTTTCGGCTACAATGGCCTCTTGCAACCCTCTGTCAGTGAAAATGGAGCTTGGGAGGTCCACGTGCAACCCTCCCAAGTTCTGTTTCCACTGGCAGAGGCACCACGGGCTGGTCCTTTATTGTTTCCAGGGCAGCCTTGTGGGCCGTATGTAAGCAGTCTATGGGCCGGATCCAGCCCCCGGGCCTTGAGTTTGACACCCCTGTTGTAAGAGTGTAAACATGCAATAAAACTGTATTCATTTAAAATGCCTTGACTCTTGATTTCCTGTACTTGATAGGAACCTTCTATCATGGGATTATTCACCAGCATCAAACAATTGTTGTCGGAGAGAAAATCATGAACATTATTTAGCAATATAGTTTCTAAGTAGTTCATTCCCACTATAATACACTAATGTTTAATGGAGAAATATGGGAGGTATTTATGATGGCCCTACCATACAGTAACACACTCTTAGCTCTGAGTTGCTAACAGAAAAAGTAACTCACACAATCCACAACTTTTCCAGTGATACCTTTAACGTAGCACTCAGCAAAGCCAGAAGCCTGGTTAAAGACAACACTGAGTTTTTTTGCCACTCAGTGCTATTTAACCATTCCCACCAATCCCGTGATGAGCACACATGCAGTACACCCAACCCTAATCACCTGTGCACCCCACCCACCTAAATCCTATAATTAACAGCTCTACATAACAATTCCCCCCCCAAAGCTCCATTCCCAGCTGTTGCCAGTTTAACCGGATCTGCTTCAAGATTGTGTAGTCATTGACAAAGCTGGTCACATGCTCTCCTCAAATGCTGCTGCCCCAAACGCCGCTGCTCCAGATGCCACCCTGGAAGATGTTTCAATGGGGTAAAGTCCAGGCCAGGAGCTCAGTCGACGTCCACCCTTTACTTGGTAATGGATCCTCCAGGATTGGAGCCGACACACACTAAGATAAAGATGTCATTAACATCTTTCATGGCATCTTTCCTTGTGGCTTTGAGAATATTGGCAGCTAACTAGGCCAACTGTTACACTACATGAAATGAGCACATATGAACCATGAGATATTTTGTTGACCTTCTTAAAGCTCTTTTGGCATCCTTAGAATTTTCTCAGACACTTCAGCTGAGAAGAAATGCTTAAACTATTTCAGTGTACATTTTGGGAAAAATCCACCATTGTTGAAAAACTTAAAGAACTCCCATGAAGAACACTGCTGGTTTTATCAAAACAATGATTTTCCTAAAAAATCTGTCTGATGTTTCAGCCAACAAGCTTTCCCTTCACACACCCATGCTTTGAATTTTGTTGATTTAAAAAGTAGTAATTCCAGTTACAAGAGAGCCAATTATTTTTGCAATGGCTGTTCCAAGAGACTCCAAAATGAGGTATACAGTGGTTTTTAACAGTCAGGCTAACTATGTTAAAAGCACTTGCAATCTTATACTTGTAGTTTTCCATAGCAGGTTGGTAGCTTGAGATTGAAGGCAGCTGAAATGTTTTATGTACTTCTGTTACAATTGAAACAAACAGGAAGTCCTTTGCAAAGTGTTATGATCGCTTTACTGCCTGGGTTGCAATTTTTGAATAGCTGTAACATATGTTGAAATGTCAATATGACACTGAAGAATCTAAATGTCATAATGCATTCTTTGATAGCTACACGTGAATGTTACTTTTATACCTGTGCAGGAAACAGCTGCCTCTTTCCTTTTTTTCTCTGAACAGGTGCAATGTGACAGATACTACAATACCTAATTTATTGTATTCCTCAGTTAGTGCATGAAGTACTTTCTGTCAGATCCTAATGTTCTTATGAGCAGAATAAAGAAAGGCTTACAAGAGGTTTAATTTTACTTGGGTTACAACTGTTCCCATATACTCTTTGGGATTCAGCACTATTTCCTGGAATTTAACCTATGTAGGATGCTCCCTTTTATTCCATTTTCTGCTTTGTTACATTCACCAATGATTTTTAGATCTTTAAACTATGCACATGCCAAACCTTTTATGCTTCAAGGGATCTTTATTGAGATTTCAATAATTACTCAGGTCTTATCAACAAAAGTCTTGACCTATAAAATGTACTGGTATAACTTCAGTGTTTCAAAATAGCCATAATTTTACTAGGTATGGATATGTAGCATATTAAAAGATTCTGATGGTTAACCTAACCTTGGGATTACCTATCTGGAGCCCGTCTTAGACACCTCCCATAATGCTACCACAGGTTCTGCTCTTCATTCAGAGTTCATATAAAAGTTTCAAATATTTGTAGAATAACAGAGTTGGAAGGGATCTTGAAGGTCTTCTGGTCACCTAACCTCCTGGCCCATGTCTGAGGGCGGGAACAGCCAAATCTTTAGAGCAGGGATGTCAAATTGGCAGCCCAGGGCCCGATGCGTCACTTGCAGGCCACACCCACCCCATCTCTGCAAAGGGAAAAACATCGCAAAATGTCACGTGACAGCAACATTACACCTTGAGTTTGACACCTATGCTTTAGACCCTTATGAAAAGCCAACAGGATTGGGACCATCCAGGTCTCTGGGGTAATGTTGCTCCACAGAGCAGGTGTTATGACAGAGAAGGGTCCAACAAGATGGCATCATTTGATGGAAGGGATCTTCATGCTAAATGTGGCAGGATGGACAGAAACAATAAGGGTCAACTGGATTAGAAAGATCCTGGTTTTCTCATAAGCTTCATAGATAAACATTTGACTTGGTCTACAAACATGTCTAGTTGCTTTGAAAGAAAATAAAGGTTAATGAGAGGGAGGTTGATAGCTACATAATCAGTTAAGATTAGTTCCAGATAAAGTACATTAATGTTTTGTGAGTGGCCATATTCAGTATGGCACCCATTTTATGAGCGAAAAAGCCATTGTTGTTTGTATGCTTGACAACATATTCTCAAAATGTCAGCTATCTTCAATGCATTTCTCCTTTTTTTAAAAAAAGGAACACTTTTAATACCAGCACATTGAACTGATTCAAAATATATTAATTGCCATAATGATACTGGCTCCTTGATTAAATATTGCCTTGCTCCTTAAGGGATGTTCAGCTGAGCTGCTCTGTATAGGCGCTAATGCACAAACAGTGGTGGAATGCAATTAGTTTAACTACTGTTTCAGTGACCACACGCTTTGCATGCATGCACAGCTTTAAAAAACCAGCTTGAAAACTTACCTTCTATGTTACTTCTGGGGAATAAAACAACTGAGGCACGGCAATCCACTCTGCCATGTGAATCAGCTGAAAGGATAAAGGACAGGAAAGCGCAAGGGCAGGTGAACGGGGTCAGCTGATTGTTGGAGCTACTGATTCGCTCACCAGCTGATCGTCGGAGATACCAGTTCACTCGAACCGGTCCAAACCAGCTAAATCCCATTTCTGTGCATAAATATACCATAAGCTCCTACTCTCTGACTTAGATACTCTGAAAGGCTTTGTATGTAAACAGATGCAGCTGCTGTGTCTATAGCTTCTCCAAAGCACCATGTACCAAAGTCTTAGTTTATTGGGACCTCATGGAACAATAATGGAGCTCCTGCTATTATATAGGCTCCAATTTAGCTTCTCATTAATGTTGACTGTAGGGTAAAGTAGTAGATTATCCAAGCGTACAAAGCACTGGGGGCTAACAACTGAGCCATGGACAATCCAAGCTTATCTTCTGGCTCCTTTTCTGCAGGAGAGTGTGATAATAGTGAAATTGTCCTTGAACAGCCCAGCTGACAATCTGTGTTGGGAAATCTCTGTTCAAAATAGCCTTATAACAAGTCCATGGTTGATGGAATGGCAAAGTGCACTCCCCGCCCTGTATCCAAAGCTTTCATAATGCTTCTCATTCTGCCCATGTCGTACACTTGAATGGTATTGCACTCTGCTATTCATCAATTCCCCAAGTTGTTCTTGTGAAGGATCCCCCTCTCATTTCCTTGAGATGCTAGACAGAGATTTAGCCATGAGGAGCTTTTATCATAGAGACATAACTAAGAATAATGAGCATTGCAGTAATGCATTTTCAGCAAAGATAACTGAATTCTCATGTAGTTCTGTTTGCACTATTGTGTTTGGCATTGACAGAGAAGATGTACTGGTCTTCCAAAATTAGTTTCTGATACTTTCACTAGCGGATAGGCTTTTAAAGCATTGCATGTGAGAGGGGGCTTAATAGGAGCATCAGTATAATGTTACAGAAAGTAGATGAAGACATAATATTGCAAAATTTTGGAAGAGCACATAATTTTATTTACATATTAAACTTGTTATATCATCAGGTTATCTTAGCAACATACAGCTAAACATAAAACCAGATATATTGAAGCCAACAATTAAAAATTAAAACCAACAAAGGAAAGTACAATATAGGGTCTTAAAAATGTAATGAAAAGAAAAAGAAAGAGGTCAGTCCACTGAACTCAGAAGGAAACACTTGGGTTGGCTGCCAAGATGGCAGGGTGTCAGATTGTCATGGCAACAGCCCGTAGCAAATTTCCTTGAATGTGGGAAAATCATAAAGAAATAGCCTGGACCTAAATTGTAGAGGGCTTTAAAGTAATAAAGTTAATGTATTTAGCACTGGTATAACATGGCCTGTTTCAGTTTAAACACCAATCTGGTTGCTGAGTTCTCAAATAAGGGAGCATAATATGATAGTAGCCAAGCCTTGGTCTGCAAAAATTCAGATAACCATTAGGTGGCAAGAAATCTACTTAGATGGCAAGAAATCTGTATCTCACTACTGCTACCTTGTGATCATCTGTATATTTCTAGCTGAGACAAAGGACTAGTTAACCTTTAAGTATTCACTCAGATTAATTATTTCTCAATTTCATAGAACAATGAGCAATAAGCCAGCCTAACTGAACAGCAATTACATTAATTTGTATTTCTTATTATTATTTGGGAAAAAAATCAGATAAAAAGTAGATATCTTATAAGTAACATAAAATAAGTCATGTGAGAAATGAAGCACTATAGTAAATTTAGAAGTCAGTCAACCATTCCATTTACATGCACAGATATATAAAATTGTTTTTAACGTGTTACATTTGTAGAATATATACTAGGAAAGCGTTCCAGTAAAGATAATTCCACCACTGTTGGTGGTGCAACATTGCAAATAAAGCCCTATTACAGATCTCAATAGTCATTTGCTTGGGTTCAGAGGACATAGGCCACTGAGAAGGACCTCCAAAATTATTGTCAGTATTGATCAAATTTAGGTAATATGAAGGATAGAAGAACCTGTTCCTTTGGAGCAGTCGGATTTTCCTCTCCATGGCCACAGGAACAATTCAGAGAGAGTACTTACATCTCCTCAGACTGAGCTCAAGTTTATTTGTGCTCATCCTCTTCATTAGAACATCTTATTGGAATTGAATCCAATTATTTCACCAGTTTCATTCAAGCGATGGGATGGAGCCCTTATTCATATTGCAGAGAGAGAGAGAGGGAGAGGGAGGAAGAGGGAGAGAGGGAGAGAGAGGGAGAGGGAGTGGGAGAGAGGGGGAGAGAGAAAGAGCCACCTGTGGTCAAAACTGACTTGAAGGAGTGTTGAGTGATTTATTGAAGTGTTTATGGCATTCTATCCTTAATTCTTCCAACAGTTTGACCCAGATTTCAACTACAAATTAAAATACCCATTGCAGTTTCACACTTTATTTATTTATTTATTTTATTAGTTTAATTTCTATACCGCCCCATCTCCGTAGACTCGGGGCGGTTTACAACACCTAAAAACATAAAA
>JAOYMU010000010.1:39573107-39586465 GCA_025802295.1 Psammodynastes pulverulentus
CAGCTAGGGGTGGGAACTACTGGTTCACCGAACTGGCCATATAATTAACAAACTGGTATCAGCCCACCCCTGGCTAAAAGTCTTTCCATAGAAGTAAACTTTGGTAAAGTGTCTCTTGCTCAGTCAATATAAAGAGCTGCCACTATAATGATGAATTGTCCTGTTCTGTATTTTGCAGTGGAATGCTGTTTTTGCAGTAGAGAAGACAGCAGATAAGGCTATGTAAATCTTGAGAATGAAACAAAACCAGTTCCATCGGAACAGATAATAAAACTAGGGTTGCCAGGAGATTCTGATGATACGATTAATAACAATTAAAGAAAAGCTCAGACATAGCTTGCTTCGGCCAAGTAATGAATGCATGGCAGATGGCAGATCTGGAGTGGGAAATTTTGGATCAATCCTTTTATAAATATACCAAGTTAGATGTCTCGTAATCTATAGTACAATCAACCAACATTAAGCATTTGACATTCAGTTCATGTCAACTTCTTACTGGAATTGAATACTGGGTTCCTAAGTTAAGATACTCAAGAAAAAAACACCTTCAATATTAGACCCAAGATGTTTCTGTTCTGTTTCCAACAATGTCCAGGCAGAAGTTTTTAACAGCCAGGGAAAGTTTTGTTTAACTAGCAGAACTAAGCGGCATCCACCAGCAGGCATTCCTGAACTGGATCACCAATTACTATAAAGGCCCCTCAATTCTAATCAACATCTCCCAATCTAATATCTGCCTAACATTGACTCTACTATCTCTCTAATATTAAAACTGTAACTCTTAAGTTCTAGATTTCAAAATCTCAGCCTACCTGCAGATGTCTGGCTGAAGAAGACTGTTCTAATAAAGCGAAAGAAAGGAAAATATAGCTCAACCCATTATCCCTACTCTACTGATAATTAAAAATGCTTAGTACATCCATTTGAGACATATGGACAGCTATAAAATGCTGGGATAACAGAACATTTAACTTTATTCCTAGATGTGAATTCTTCCAGTGCATACTTAAGACATTATGACAAAATTGTTGCACCGTTGACCTAACACCAAAATTCTGGTTTCTAATTCCATGCACTAATAATAGTCCAATATGATGATCAAAAGCTAATAGTCCAATATGATGATCAAAAGCAACAGTTCCGTTGCTTAACTTTTGTAGCTAATATTAAAAGATGTAGAGTACCAGAAAATGGATGTTTTAATTTGGAATTCAGGGTTTATAACTGAGTTTATTATCTTGGGGACCTTTTTTAATAAACATTGATTGGAATGAAGATTTGGTAAACATAATGGGATCCTTCACCTAAACTAGTCAAATTGCCTGCACTTATTGTTGCATAAGGAAACATTTTCTATCTGGGTTGATATACAACAAGATAAAGCCACAATAATAAAGATATACAACAAGATAAAAACAACATAAAGCCACAATAATAAAGATAATAAATCATCACAACAGGATGTCAGCCTTTTTCCAGGTCATGGAAACATTATTTTTTGTTTTGTTCTTAAATCCTACACAAAATAAAGGGAATGCCAAGGTTGTACATTGTTCTGAAGATCCTTTGCTCTTACCTCTTCAGGACGTAGTAGCTGAAATTCATGTGACAAATGTTTTGCTGTCTTCAAGTCAGTCTTAACTCTTGGAGATTGTCAACATTTTGGGAAATGGTTTGTCATTTCCATCTTATTCCTTGGACTGAGAGATAATGGCTGGTTCAAGTCATTCAAGCTAGCTGTCTTTCTGCCTAAAACAGGACCAGAAATCACAGTTTCTTGTTTTCAAACCTGGTGCTCTAATCACTATGCTACAGCAAGATAGCCCTATGTAAGCGATGGCTAACCTTTTCGGCAATGAGTGCTGAAAGTGAGCATGCACACATGCAGCCCCAAAATGCAATGTGCGTGCGCCCTCCATGTATGCGACCCGCCCCACATGCATGTGCTCCACCCCCTGCTTATGCACCATCCCCCATGCATACGTGGATATCTGCCCCCCCACATGCACACAAGTCTCCCACACATGCGCCCTCCCGTGCATGTGCTTCCCGCGCATGTACAGCAGAGACCCGAAGACCAGCTGGCCAGTGGGAGGCATGAGCACATGCGCAGCAGAGCCAAGCTGGGGCAACAGCTTGCATGCCCACAGAGAAGACTCTACACATGCCATAGGTTCGCCATCACAGACCTATGCAGTGTTTTACACTGTGGAATACATATGGTTCCTGGCCACATACAGAAATTCCAATTTTTCACCTTAAATCACCAATTCCAGTATTACCAAATAAAGGAAAAATACCAATAGGGCATTTCTTGTGCCCCTTTAGAATTGAGAGCAAGACAGTTGCCTGTCTAGTCCAAGGATATTCCTGGACTGAACTGCAGAAGATTTGGTGACCTTCTAGTTTACCTTCAAATCTTTAAGAAAGCACAAAAGCTTATATATGTGTCAGTCTTTACACTGATCATTTTACACTCTTGCTCCAAAGTTCAAAGGCAATATAGTTCCAGCGTGGAAGTCACCATATCATTCATTCCCTGTGCCAAATGTTTCCCTTTTTCATATCATATCACTGCGTGTTGCTGAAAAATCTACCTGAGATGGTTTTGAATTGTGTCTGCAGCACAGAGAATTGCAACAGGAATAATAATAAGATCTCCCGAACATAAGCCGGGTCCCAGATCTAAACTCCTTGGAGATATGACTCAGGCGATGGACATGTAGCCTGTATTTGTAGCAGATAGATGAACAAAAATGAATGTTTCCAAGGATATGGACAAACTTTCCACATGAGGCTAAGACAGCAGCTAACACACGTGCCAATAGCCTCCATTTCTACCTCACCTATTAGCTAGCAACCTCACGCCTTTCTACTTTGCATTTCAGTGCTGAGCAATACCGAAGTTTGAAGTTTCTTTTTATAGTGCTAGGTATTTATGTAATTTTTGAAGCACACCGAAGTTGCAAACCCAATAAGCAATGATGTTCCATCCACTGCAATTAGTACCACTTTTATTTATTTCTTTTTGTATTTATGTATTTTTATTTTAGATCTGGGAAATTGCATGGTGTGCATTAAAATAGCCCAAATAATTGAATGATTCAAAATGAAATAAAATAACAACGTGGAAATATAAAAGAGCCTTTGTATGCCACTGAACCATTTATTTGTTGCTAGACCAATGGCAAACCACTGAGGCCAAGCCTTACATTATAATAATCCACAGTCTCGATTATAAATAGATATGCTTTTATGGGTATGATTCTCTGAAACTGATTTTGATTTTTTGTTTTTTGTTTTACCTGCAGTATGCAACAGTTTAACTTCATCTTCTAGCCTTCTAGTTATAGTCATGTGAAAAGGAATGGATGCTCACAATTTATGTAGCTTGTATACCACAGAGCTACCTGAATATTTAAAGGTTCACTTGGGTAGAATCAATGGTATGTATTTTTATCATGCAAATATTGTGCATGCAGCATGGTAGGATGGAAACAATAATTAGGTGGAAAGTGCAGTTGGATTTTTATGGCCTTTCTTTATATTTTTATATATTTTAGCTTGAAGGTAGAAGCTTTCTGGTTAAAAGCACAGCTTGGACTTCATTTGGAGTTTGAGCACAATTTTCCATCTTTTCTAACTTTTAATCCCCAAATGAATTAAGGGCAATTTTCACCTCTCAAAAACAGCCAGATTTAGTAAGTAGAAGTAGCTCCACCGTAACTTGAGAAAGAGGTGTGTGTGTGTGTGTGTGTGTGTGTGTGTGTGTGTGTGTAAGAGAGTGGGGGGAGGGAGAGGGAGAGGGAGAGAGAGAGTTTTCATAGTTTAATACTCTTCTTATCCTGCTCCTTCAAACTCCAACTATTGCTTCCATAGAGCATTACAGGAAATATCATTGCAGTAATATAAGCCATAGTCACGATATGTCTTGACCATTGCAATACACTTTACATAGGGCTGCCCTAGAACACTACTTGGAAGCATCAATGGACCAAAATACAGCAGCACAAGCAGTGATTGGCATGTATGTCCATGTAAGACCTTTGCTTCATGACCTGCACTGAATTAAAATTACAATAGAGCTGGAAGGGACCTTTGAGTTTTTCTAGTCCAAATCCCTGCTCAAGCAGGAGGCCCTATACCAGAGGTGTCAAACTCGATTTCATTGAGGGCCACATAAGGGTTGTGTTTGATCTTGGGGAGGCTGGGAGTGGATGAGGCCACACCAGGGTGGGCGGGGCCAGCTCAGCGTCACTCATCGAGGCTCCGTTTTGGCTGCAATGACCTCCTGCAGGCCTCTGCTATTGAAAATGTAGCTCAGGAAGGCTGTGTACGGCCCACCCAGACTCCATTTTGGCAGCAACAGCCTCCTGCAGCCCTCTGCTAATGAAAACGGAGCTCAGGGATGCCACATGTGGCCCACCCGGGCTCAGTTTTCTGCCACAATGGCCTTCTGCTGTCCTCTGCCACTGAAAACAGCACAGGCGGTCCTCCAGAGCTCTGTTTTCGTTGGCAGAGGCACTGAGGGCTGGTCCTTCACTGTTTCCAGGGAGGGCCCGTGGGCCAGATCTTAGCATGTCACGGGCAGGATCTGGCCCCTGGGTCTTGAGCTTGACACCCCCGCCCTATACCATTTCAGATAGGTGGCTGTCCAGTTTTTTCTTAAAAATCTCCAGTGATGAAGCACTTACAACTTCTGAAGGCAAGCTCTTCCACTAGTTAATTGTCCTCACTGATAGGAAGCTTCTCCTTGGTTCCAAGTTGCTTCTCCCTTTGATTAGTTTCCATCCATTGTTTCTTGTCTTGTCTTCTGGTGCTTTGAAAAATATGTTGAGCCCCTCTTCTTTGTGGCAACCCCTCAAATACTGGAATACTGCTACCATGTCACCCCTAGTCCTTCTGTTGTCTAGGCTGGCCATTCCCAATTCCTGCAACCGTTCTTCATATGTTTTTGTCTGCAGGCCTTTAATAATCTTAGCTGTTCTTCTTTAAGTTCACAGTTTGATTCACACACTTTGAGTTCTTTCAGTTCACACACCGGTTCACACTTTGCTTCCATGTGCAATTCAAGATGCTGGTTGTTATCTGTAAAGAAGCTGTATGTGGCCTGGTTACTTGAGGGACTGCCAGTCTCCCGTAGTGTCTACCTGGGCAAATTGATCTTGAAAGGTTGCTGCCCTTGGGGATCCTTTGATTAAACAATGTCATCCATCAGGATCCATGACGTGTGTTGTCTCTGTCATAGCATCTCCCCTCCAGAATGAGCTTCCTCTGGGATCCCGTCTGTTGTTATTTAGGTGAGTTATAAGACCTGGCTCTTCATGGCATTTGAATATCTTTTCCAAGATTTGCATAACTGCTCTACCAAGTGACAGTCTGTACTGAATTTCTTGATTGCTTGTTGTTGATGGTTGATCAGAAAAAAACAGAAGCTATTACCACTTCCATATCTTGCTTGTGAATTCTAAGGTTGGTAACTGTACCTCTTGTTGTTTAACTGGTCTCCTTTAGATTTAATTTTTGTCCTTTTTTTCACTGGGTTCCTTGACTTTTATTATAACCATATTACATTTAAGAGACCGGGATCAGGCTTCAACACCGAACCGGATGTTGGGCTGAATGTGTCACTTGTTTCTGTATCATTTGGGTTTCAGGTGTTAAAGCAGGCATGGAGGGGTGTTTTTTTTAATGTGAGAAAGAAAAGAGAATTATTTTCTTCCTATAAAAGTCATTTCAAGAAGCCTTCCCTGCCATATTGATTCTAAAAGGGAAGATTTCAATGGCACCAATGAATATATTTTTCCTCTTGGAAATGTATATTTGACAAGTTTTTATTGGGACACTAGAATGGAGGGAAGGATAAAATTATTATATGATGCAAAAAATAACTTGCTTCAGGTTAGGAGCAATATTTCAGAAATGGTGGCTGAGGGGTAGATTTAATTTTGGGGTCTGGTGGTTCAGTCATTGCTACAGGGAATGAGTGATGATGCCAAGATAACAGTACTGAAATTTTTCAATTTTTCATTTATTTGCTTGTTTAATGAAAACGGGGATAATTCTTTTCTCTTTAAAGCTTTACTATGCCTATTTTTTTTTTTGGCTTGCATTACAGTTTACATATATTTTCCACTCAAAATGTTGAAATTGATGATTTCTATCATTAATACTGCCAAAAATTAAGAGCACAGTTGGTAGGTCATTTGGTGATAATGAATGACTGTATGAATGAATGAATAGATTAATTAATTAATTTTAAAAAATTGATTTGGAAAATAAACATAAAGAAAATAGACATGGACTTGTGCAATGTGTCTGTGTGTAATGTGGAGCTCTGTCCACCATTGATGTAAGTATTTTTCCCCCTAAAACTCAATTTCTAAAGAATTCAAACTCTAGTTTAAAAAAAACCCTGTTTGTCGGACCCTAAGTCTAAATCAGGAGTGTCAAACTCATTTTCACCGAGGGCCACATCAGTGTAATGGTTGCCGTCAAAGGGCCACATGTAACTGAAAGACAGAATAAATGTAACCAAATTCCTAAATGTTTTGCTTTATTTATTTAAAGACAATCTGAACTTTGCAGCTCTCACAGGCCACATAAAATGACGTGGTGGGCCACATTTGGCCCCCGGGCCTTGAGTTTGACACCTGTGGTCTAAATGATCAAAAAGGAGAAAAGGGAAGTAAGCAAGCATTATTAAGGTTTTAATGTGTCCTCTGTATGAGTTCTATCATAAAATATCCAAAGATCTTCTGATGTTTTTTGTTAGAAGAACACAGCAAATCCTTCCTGTCAGGGTCCGTATCTATCTATCTATCTATCTATCTATCTATCTATCTATCTATCTATCTATCTATCTATCTATCTATCTATCTATCTATCCTTACACACAAACACACACACGTCTGCAGACTTCGGTATGGTGATGGATTTTTTTTCCTATGAAGATTCTTATTAGCTGAAGCTTTTAAGTTCCTTTATTTTGTCCTGTTAACTAAACTCACAAAAATTAAAATAAAGCAAAAAGTGAAGTTGCAGTGGCATTTCAGTGTTTTGCCTGGAGATGGTGGTTCCCCCTCCCCCCCCTTGGATTCTTCTCAGGTAGGAGAAGATGGCGGCCTGATTGCTTGTCCCATTTTTCTTTGCTGCTGCAGACAGACTGTGCTTACCTATTAAAAGCCCTTGAGAGGAACATTAAGCCTGGTCACCTGTGGAGCATGTCAGTACAGTCGCTCAAACAGGTCACTAGTTTACAGGGAGCTTCAGCAGAATAATAATAATTTTTAACGGGCTGTTTCAACTGTCAAGCAGGCACTTGGTACCTCAGTTCTTTCAGGAAAAAAAGAAGAAAGGCAACTAGGGATCATTTCCAAATGGTGCTCAGAGAAAGATAGCTCATTTTCATTCACAAACAGGAACTCATTGTACTCCTTCCAATACAAGAAACTGGCTGCTTCAATATTCTCCCCCCCCCCTGTTTTTTTCACTCAGTCTAACATCCAAAACATCCGTTTTCTTGTAATCTTATGCCTTGTTATTGTGAAGAATTAATGAAGAGTTCTCTCCAAAGAACACAAATGATGTCAAACATATTGGAATGTTTTGAAGTTTTCATCAGGGATAAACATGACCAAACTTTTTACCTCCAGGAACATTGCTTATGCATGTTCCCATTCATTTACACCACGGCCACATTCATCACAACAGACAATATCAATGAACTTGGTAACTGTTTCTTTCTCTTGTTCCTTGGTGATTTTGCTGCAAACCACTGGTTTCCCATCACTACCAGCAGTGGAAAAAAATTAACGGCATCCTTCATTGCAAGTTGAATTGGCTGATCAGCTGACTGATGTGGAAAACTGATTGGACTTCCTAGTGGCACCTGGGATTCTACCAGTTTGACTACTGGTTCAGTGATTGCGCTCTTCCTCCTGTTCTTCTGGAGTAGATCCTCTGTTTTTTCCCCTTTTTGCCTTGACTAAGAGTTGCGGGATGAGACATTGTCATCTGGTTTGCAATTGTATCAACACCTTATAGAGCTTGCAAGGATGGGCATTCCTTTTTCTGGGGACAAATGAAATACATTCCTGCAGTTATGAAAAAATATTTGATTTTCTCTCTGACTTCTCTGAACAGAAAGTTGGTGCAATATCTTACGCCAGATATGCATATGTGTTTGTTTACTAGATTTATATCCCATTTTCTGTTTAAAAGTTTCTTTGGTTTTCAAGGAATTTTTGAGTTATAATTTGTTTATAACTTCTTAAACTTTTTGCTGCCAGCAAGTTGATTAAATCCTTACTTCACATCTATCAGATCATAAGAAACAATAGCAGGGGGTCTCTTTCATTCTCAAATCTGACTTCTAGGCAAGTCTTCCTGTTACACAGAATCGCGAATGAATCCCAAAGATCAGTGCAATCTTATGTTGTAGGCTGTATTTACTGTTTTTATGGTGTGAAAGATAAACGTACCGTTTCCTTCAATTGCTGCTTCCATGTGAAACCCAGTTCGGCGGTAAAGCTATAAACATCTTAACTATTCTCACCAAAGCTTTCTTGAGGGTAAAAGAAATTCTTTTGTTCATGTGGTTCTTGCTGCTGTTCTTAAGGATTAGAATTAAGGAGTTGAACTGAATGCTGCTTTCAAGTGGTAGGTGGCTTTTAAAGCCTTGGGCAGTAAGGTGGAAGCGTTCTTTTCAAATGATAAATGCAGGTGGTATTAGACATTTAAACAAATGAGAAATCAGTAAAACTAAGTTCTAGGGAACACATAGTTTTTTTCTCCCAGTGATGATGTCATTTATGGCGGATTTGGTCCAGGGGTGGGATCTAGTCAGGTCTTCCCGGGTTGGGCGATCCGGTTGTTATGGGAAGCCTCTATTCCACGGAGCAGAACAGGAAGCAAAAAGCCTATGATGGGCCCTCCCACGCGCCCTGATTTTTACCTGTGCTTTATCTCCTGAAGCTGCTTGTTCCTACAAGCCCCAGCTGGGGGCTGGAAAGCGGCGCACACACATTTTTCCAATGCGCATGAGCGCTCCCGAACCGGTAGCTGCGCTGGTTACACCCCATTGCTGATTTGGTCTTGAACTTTCTTGTCAATAGGCAGTACAGAAAATGTTCAAGCATACTTTCTTAAGAACGTAAGAACAACTCTGCTGGATCAGTGGTGCTGCAGTGGTTAGAGTGCAGTACTGCAGGCTACTTCTGCTGACTGCTGATTGCCAGCAGTTCGACAGTTCAAGTCCCAGCGGCTCAAGATTGACTCAGCCTTCCATTCTTCCGAGGTGGGTAAAATGAGGACCCAGATTGTTGGGGGCAATATGCTGACACTGTAAACTGCTTAGAGAGGGTTGTAAATCACTGTAAAGTGGTATATAAGTCTAAGTACTATTACTATCAGGCCAAGGCCTAACATGATCCAGCATATTTTTTCATATGGCAAGCCATATGCATTTAGGGCGGGGTCCCCAACCCTCAGTTCATAGACCGGCACCGGTCCACAGCATGCCAGAAACCAGACCGCACAAACAAGCGAAGTCCCATCCGCGGGATGCAGGCAGCACAGGAAACCACATTCCCTCCAGTCCTTGGAAAAGACTGTCTCCAAAGTACCAGTCCCTGGTGCCCAAAATGTTGGGGGTCACTGCTCTAGGGTGCTTCCAATGGGAAATAGAAACATATTTCTCTTCTGCCATTGGGATTTTGGAGGTGTGCTGTCCCCAGACTGAAGCTAACACTGATTGTCAAGACTTACTAGCCCTCAGAATCATTGATTGAGATGGATGGCCATAGAAGTTGAACAAACAAACAAGTAAATAGATCTGCTCTCCATGAATATTTCCACTCTTCTCAGGGCTTTTCTTCTCTGAAGAAAGGTGCTGGAACGCACCCCTGTCGTCGCGCTAAAAAAACCCGGAAATGATAGCGCGCGATTGGTCGAGACGGACCACGTGACCGGGACTCTGAAAAGGTCCCGGAACGCAGTACCGTCAAGTTCCGGTGGAAAAAAAGCCCTGCCTATGACTATTTTTCACATGACCATTGCAGAATCCCCATGGTCACGTGATCAAAATTCATATGCTTGGCAACTTGCATATTTTTATGAGAGTTACAGTGTCTCGGGATCATGTGATCACCTTTTGCAACTTTCTGACAAGCAAAGTCAATAGGGAACCTAGATTTACTTAACAAACATATTACTAACTTAACAATTATAGTGATTCACTTAACAACTGTGTCAGGAAAGGTCATAAAATGAGGGAAAGCTCACTTAACAATTGTCTTGCTTCACAACAGAAATTTTGGACTCAGTTGTGGTAGTAAGTTGAGGATTATCTGCATTTTATTATTGTGTATTGAATAATAGCAGTTTTTAAGAGATCATCTTCTATTCTGAATGCACCTAAAGGAAGCAAAGCATATAAAACATCATGTTTTGTTTGAATCCGTTTTATCTGTTAGTACTGTTTACAATAGCTTAAAATTAGTAATATTGGCATTACAAGAGATCTTCTAAATGTAATAACCCCACCTTATGCTGAGTACTATGCCTATTCAGATGTGTGTGTGTGTGTGTGAAATCTTCATGAATGGAATATTTACTAGCTGAATGTAAAGTCATGAAAATGCCAAAAATGTGTCTGTGCATCTTTCCTTTCATTATACAACCATTTTTCAGTGTCTTTGGCTTTTAATATTTCAAGTGAATCCTACAGAAAGATACCATAAAATAATGTCTCTCACTATGGTCCTTTTTTTTTTTAGTTTTCATCATCAGTACTATCCTCAAAAACCATCAAGGATCCCAATGGTGTTTCACTTGTGTGTATGTACATGTGTGTGCCCCTGTGTGTGTATAGGATTGGAACTAACTGTATCTATTAATACTCCTCTTGTTTTCTGAGTTAAAATATCCAATGGATTCTTAAAAATAGCAAGGCGAAAATTGACATCCATGAATGGGAAAATTGAAATTAATTTTGCAAGCAGTACATCTCCCACCACATTAAGTGGTAAACCTAATCCAAACTATACCATCATAGCTTAACCAAAAGGCAACAAATGGGGAATGTTGTTCATGATTTTTTTTCCTCTGAGAAAAAAAGCTGTCAGATGTATTTTGTCTCTAGGCTGGGATTCTATTCATATATCTCTGGTAGTATTGTAATTCTGATATGAAGCAAGACTTTGTTTCCATGACAGAAATACATTCAATAACAATGAAGATAACATCATAATGGATTTTAGTCATTAGGCAGTGATGGACTTAATGGTGTTTGAACTTCTTTCCTTTTATAATTATTACTCTTATCTAACATTGATACCTTGTAAACCTCCTGTTATTAATCTTATGTATATTTTAACCAACACAAGATGCTACTATCAAATTTACTCAGTCCAGAATGCTAGATATATCCTTTTTAGAGGGAGGGAGGAAGAGATCTCAAATAGGATGCAGAGGTTAGAAAGTACTGCAGAATATGTGTCTAAAGCTGTTCCATCAGAAAAATGGGATGGACTGGTAGGATTTTGAAAATCAAAGAATACTAGATACTTTTATGACTGTCAGAACAATTTTCTCTTCAGCATTAGCTCTTTGTTTTCTTTCAGACAACTAGATATTAAAATAGTCTCCAAAAATACCCAATGAACTGTTTGGTCCTGCCTATTGATTTTATGCTGTGTTTTTTGACTTTACAAAATTTCAGTAACAGAAGCCTTCACATTTTATTGCAATTCCACGCAATGCTCTATCTGCCTGGAGACAGAATTTACATTTGATGCCATTTCTTCCTGCTAGGTACAGTGGCAGAATATGAATAAAGCAGGCTTTTTTGATAAGCATGAGAACTCATTTAGGTACCCGGATGACAATTCTCATTCAGAGAGTCTCATAAAGACCAAATTTACATGCCAGCCATAGCAGGCTATAAAAAAAAGAGTTAGAAATAATAACATTAAAGAAGCTCAATAGAATATTAATGTTGCCCCTGTATGTGCTCCATTATGTTACATGAAAACTCTGTAGGTTTACAACTTTATGGAAAGGCTTCAGGCTGTTATGTTCTGATCTCACTGTTGGCTTCAGTCCTTGACTTGATGGCACCATCTCAAATTCACCACGGTATAACAGGGAGGAAAAAAATTATTATGAGTAAAAGAATCTCATAATAATCCAACAAAAGAATTGTATTAAAATGTGCCAATTCAAGTTATATTCCAGGGTATATTCATACATAATGGCTGTATGAATGGATTGTGTCATGTTCTTTCTGATCCTAGTCATGAAGCTGAGTTGCATTTTGATGAGGAGAAGAAAACATAGATAAATGTCTAACATTGCATAATTTCAGTGTGTAGATTCCTGCATTATGCTAACCATAATAAAACAATCATAACAAAAAATGTTAAAAGAAAATAAAACACAACACAAAATATGAATCCAATCTGAATTTTAAAAAAACAAATAAAACCCTTGAACTTCACAATCTCTAATAGCAAGAACTATTAGAAGGATTCTAGATGGACCTATAGTCAAATAGAAAATTGTCCATAGGATTTCAACTGAAGCTACTATAAGGTTTGCATTGGGGTTAGCATAGTGAACTTAATGATTTTTTATCAACACTGCTTTTACTTAAAAATGTTCTAAAAAGAATTTTTAATTTAAAAAAAATTCAAGGCATTTTAGTATCGATAGAAGAGAATATTTGTAGCTCAGAGTTGAATGGTGGGGTCTTTGGTGGTCTCTGAGCTTGGTGATTTTTTTGCAGATGTTTCACTACCAAATTAGGTAACACCAACAGTACTAGAATGAAATGAGGTTTGCTCTCATTTTATATACCACACCTGTCAGTGTTGGTGGGAGTGTTTTTAGTGCAGAGGTCTGCAACCTTGAACACTCAAAGAGCCATTTGGACCCGTTTCCCACAGAAAAGAAAACACCTGGAGCCAATAATTTAACAACTGGTGTGACTGGGTGGGCATGGCCAACTCAAGTTACTCACTCCCACCCAGTCATCTCCTGCTCTGGAATATAGAGCGAGTCTCCGTGCCACGTCATCACCCTTATCTTCTCAGGCCAGAAGAGGAGTGACAGGGAGGGGAGGGGCAGGGCCAGCCAGTGATGGGATCAGCCACAGTAGGGAGCCACAGTAGAGGGCCACATGTGGCTCCAGAGCTGCAGGTTGCAGACCCCTCCTTGATTAGGCTATTGTTTATTGTTGGCTTCTTGGTCTGCACTGTAATTTCTTGATTTGGCTACTTCCTTTAGCACTGATAAAGTTACCTAGGTTGGTAATGAATCATTTGTAAGAAAATAACCAAGAATTTAATTATATGATG
>JAOYMU010000010.1:39594405-39605722 GCA_025802295.1 Psammodynastes pulverulentus
CTACCAACATTTTATTTTAACCCATACCCTTTTCCTTTGTAAAATTTTTGAAAATTAATAAAATATTTACAACAAAAAAAGGTTTCCCTGTCAGTTGTGTCCAACTCTAGGGCTCCATGTTCATCTCTGTTTCTTGGCCAAGGGAGACAGCATTGTCCAAAGACAATTTCCGTGGTCATGTGGCCAGCATGGCTATACATCAAAGACATATGGAACATTGTTACCTTCCCACTGAAGTGGTACCTATTAATCTACTCACATTTTCATGCTAAGTGGGTAGGAGCTGGGACAAGTAATGGGAACTCACCTCACTGCATGAAGCTTGGGTCTCAAACCTGGGCTGTCAGCTCTCCAGCTGACCAGGTCAGCATCTTTAACCACTGAGCCATCACACCCCCTTTATCTGTATGTATCTCTGTACAAAACACATCTGCATATTTGAAGGAAGGGCATTGTCATTGTAAAGAAGTAATATTAATATTAGTTTAGTTAATAATAAATAGCCTAGGGAAAAAAGCACATTATTTTAATTAAATTCAAACTAATTGCATGCTATTGGAATATGCTCACACAAACCATCCACACATACAGACTCCATGCATAGTCACATACTGTACATCCTAATGGGAGCAGTTGTCTCCTAAAATCTTCTCTTAGAATTTAATTAAAATGTGTGAAGGCATTAAGGTTGAAAGCTTAGGAGCGATTATTTATTTATTTAGATTTCCTATTTCTTAACTGCCCATCTTCCTCAGAGCAAGGGTGTGGTTGGTGTTCAATATAATCAATATATAAACAATGTATACAATTGACATTAAAAATTAAAATTAATTTAAGATTAATTGTTTAAAATGATAAATTATTACATAAAATTTGAAACGTACATTAATAGGGCTTTGTTTTATTATTTTATTATTGTGCTGTATTATTGTATAATAAAAGATAGGATTTAGAGGAAGGATTTCTATCTATGTTCACTACCTTGAGTGATTTATAAAAAAAATAATAAAGGT
The DNA here is from genome assembly GCA_025802295.1 of Psammodynastes pulverulentus. Classification (NCBI taxonomy): domain Eukaryota; kingdom Metazoa; phylum Chordata; class Lepidosauria; order Squamata; family Psammodynastidae; genus Psammodynastes; species Psammodynastes pulverulentus. The sequence continues at coordinate 39,595,419 of JAOYMU010000010.1, forward strand.
GGGATAAAAATGAATAAATAAAAATAACTTGCACATAATTTGTACTGAATAAAGCTATTCACTACAAAAATGTCTGACTGATTACTCTGGATGTACTCTAACTAAGCGTTAAGGATGATCTCCTACTCTGCTAGCAATTATTGGTATAATAACCAAAGTCACTTATTCATGGATAATATACTGTAGGATAATACCCTTATTGAAGGGTTGAAAGGCAAATGAAACTATAAACTTAACAGGTTAAGTGTGCTTTTTCCATTGCTTTAGAATTTACTTTTTTTTTAATTTAATAGAAATAACGAAGACTGCTATTCAGCATTTTGTAGAATAGTGTTTGTGAGGTAAATGTGGGGTTTCTCTTTTCTGTTCTGTGCAGATGAACAATAAAGGAAGTGTGAAAAAATATCCTATGATGGAAAATGAAGTCTAATATTGGCAATATTTGGAGGTGAGGTTTTTTTTTTTAATTGTGTACCTATTATTATTCTGATTTGTATAGACATTCATTTCATTTTTATGATTCTGACCAGCAATATAAATTGGAATAATAAATTAATGAATATCTAAGAAACTTCCAGAAAACAAAACTCCACTACCTGATCTCTTAAATATTGTATATATGACAATTTCCGGAGCTTGTTAGGATATCAATTATTGTCCATGATTTATGGACAAATAAGTTAAGGATACTGTTATACCAAACTTCTTCAGAGAGATTGGGGAATTCTAGAGTGATTTGCAATGGCAGTACCAAAATCAAGAATTTCTTTGCTTAATGGAGCTGACCATCAGAATTTAATTTCTATAGAACTATAGGAAAAATAACAACCAGCACTTTTGTCGACATAGACACATTTCTTCCTATTCCATTTACTCTCCCATCTGTCCAGTACAGGATTGAATATTTTTATTTACTTATTTATATCCCACCTTTATTATTTTTGTAAATAACTTGAGGCAGAGAACATACTTAAATATTTCTCCTATTTTCCCAGTGACAATGTCCCTGGGAGGTGAGTTGAGTTAAGGAACAGTGGCTGATGCAAAGTCACCAAGCCAGCTTTCTGCCTAAAATGGGACTAGAACTGACCTTCTCCTGATTTCTTGTCTATATTCTTCACCAAACTGGCTCTCTTGAATGAAATTTCCATATAGATATAATTTCACATGCTGAGCTACATTGATGGTCTTCAATGGAGAACATGCAAAGTTCTGCAAATTCCTTTTTTTCCCACCGAGTGAGATAAAGCAAAAAAAAAAAAAGGTAAAAAACCCCCATATGATTAAAAGTAGCTCAGACAAATGACTTCTGTCTTCTGGCTCACCTTTAAAACATGGACTTTGTTTGAACCACAGCCCAATTCAAATTTTAATCCAGCCTGTGACAACAGCTTTGAGATAGCAGCTTTCATTAAAAACAATTCACATGTGTTCTCCTCAGAAAGTAATTCTGAGTACTTTTTACACAAAGTCATAATGATTCATAATAGAATATCACGGTACATAGACATGATGAAGTCTGACTGTATTTAAAAGAAAGAAATAACCACACGTGTTTTTACACAAAACATGCCTCAGAGTGCTATTCTAAAGCCAGCTGCTCACTGTTCGGTATTAACATATGTTTTAAGTCACACCCCTATTCATTACTTCTCTCTGGCTTTTAGTGAATATTTATGTGTGTTCCCTGCTTGTTTTGTGCCAAAAAATGAGGAAGGAACGCAACAGTCAGCAGGGATCCATCCATGTCTGGAAATCCAAGTTTCTCCAAAGAAGCAATGTGAATGTGATATCAAGCAGAGGTAGGGTTATTTTTTCTCTCTAAAGTTGGGAGCAAATTTAAAGACTTATCTGGGAAAAAAAAGATTTTGAGGGAAATTAAACAAATTTTGGAAAGATTAGCAGAACGTATTTTGCAGATCTAAAAAAAACTACCTCTCTCTCTCTCCCGCTCTCTGTCTCCATAAACAGGTTTGTACATATTGGGTTTATATGGTAGAAGCAATTCTTTAAAAAGCATTCTATTCAGAGCAAATGTCCAAGAAGATCCATTGGGCAGCCTTAGAACCTATTACTGTTTGACCATGGCAAGACACCAGAGCTATGATCCACTGTTGTCCTTATGTCCTCTATGCATTTCTCGCATATACAGAACAATTTCCTATTCTAAGAAATATTAGTCATGTGAATGGCAAGATCCTGTTCACTAGACTAAATGATGTCCTGTATCTATTTGGCTGGAAATATGGCTTTGTTACAAAGGTTACACTCAACCAGATATTAAGCATCTGATTAACAGCTTATTTCACTCTGTTTAATAATAGTAAACAACTGGATTCTTATCCAATTATACTAACAAATTGAAACACACACACACACACACACACACACACACACACACACACACGAATAACACCCTTTAAAAAGACAACAGCCACATAATTTTGTTACTGAGGATTGGCCTGGTTTGATCATGGTTTTAGGAGAAAAGCTTTCAAAATCGTCACTTCTGACTTCAAAGCACTGTCCTGTCCCTGGTTACTGATTGGATGAGCAATGCATGCCAGGATGCTGAAGAAAAAACCCGAACATGATGCTGTGGTGGGGCTGATATATGTGTCATTTATTTCAGCACTGATTTTGCAATGGATCCGGTTCACTTATGCTAAGCCATGCTCCGTTTTCTATGATTAAACAGAGTCAACTGAGTTAATGCAACATACTACAGCCAGCATATGTGATAATATTGGGTGTGATGAAATATGTTTGCGGCAGTCCTGAAATGAAGTACTGTTTCTATGGAGCTGCTGTATAATTGCAATACATTTATTTCTGCCTGTTCTGCTCTATTTATAGCTGGTTCTAACCCATGAGTCTTTCCCCTGACTTTCTTTTTAATAAATATATCAGAGATTAAAGTGGGGGCCTTCACGGGCTGCATTTATTTATTTATTTGATTTCTGTAGCCACCCATCTTGCAGTTGTCACTCGGGGCAGCAAGCACAAGATTAAAGAACAACAGAAAAAATATATAAATAATAACAACAAAAGTACAATAGCCCAATAGTAGTCAAAAGCAGTCAAATTCTAACCACAGACATATCAAGGGAAAAAAACCACATTGAGAGCTCCTTATCTGTCTAGAATTAGATTGCATTTCCCTCCTGTGGAAGAACTGAGGCTTCAAACCCAAGTTTTTTCACTTCCAATACAACTCATCTTCCGTTTCTTCATTCCCACATATTTTTATTACACTACACCTATTTCCCAAAGAAGACTCTTCAACTTGGCCAAATCTCTGATTTACCTATAAAGACAACAACTGGTAGATACTGGACATCAGTATCCACCACAAAAAAACCTCACATTTTTTTGATGTTTGGCACATATTCTGATGTTCTGCTGACACAGAAGTGAATCTGTCCTGTATGTACTACTAGAAGGTCCATTTAATGTATAATTATATGGAGGACAGAACTCATAATGCCAATTGTTGGAAGTCTTATTTGATCCTCTGAGCAGGAGAACCCTAACCCAAATGGTCAATTATTTATTTATTTTATTTTTATTTATTTTATTTGTCAAGCCTGTATTAGATAACAGATACAAGTATAAACATGATTATTAATACATGAAATGAATATGAATAAAAGGGAGCATTTGGACAGGGACATTAGGCATGTTGGTGCGCTTATGCACGCCTCTTACAGACCTCTTAGGAATGGGGTGAGGTCAACAGTAGACAGTCTGAGGTAAAAGTTTTGGGGGTTTGGGAAGAAACCACAGAGTCAGGTAGTGTTTCCAGGCATTGATCACTCTGTTGCTGAAGTTGTATTAATCAGAAAATATCATCGTTGGCTGCAAAATTAATATGGTTTCTACAGGGTACAATCCTTTGCAATTTAAAGTTTCCCTTTCTTTACAACTTTGCTTTTGTTCAGCCAAAAATGTAGACTATGACTTAATTCTGATCATTCTCTGATCCAGACCAAGACCAGCAACCAATTTAGGTAAAAGTTACTTTGATTTTAAGTTCCCTTTGCACTTCTTCTAGTTGCAAGTCATGAATAGCCTGATTCCATCTGTGGGTTATATCGACAATTTTTTTTCTTAATTTCTAGTTCTGATCAAGATATAAAGTGCCCATAAATTTCAGTCACCAGAAACCCTTTACTGAGATTAGCCAGAGGGAAAGCTAGAATGTTTAATATTGAGAAATAGCAAAGGGACTAAAAACACTTAGAATTTGTTATGCCTACAGAATAGTTGTTCATGACTTCCATCATTCCCCCATCTCTTCAGAATTAATATTCTTTACCCTAACTTCTATCTTGCTGATTGCTTTTATTTTTCTTATGTTCTATGAAGTATTACAAAAATGATGGTTTTGGACTACTTTTAACTCCCGTGCTTGATTATTCCTTTTGCAACCTCAAAAGAAAATCAATCACATTGTATTGCAAAGCACACTGAGTGACATCCTCTAGAGTGATCCAAACCATGTGCAAGATGCAAAAAGAATATAAAAGAAAAACCCCTTAAAAGCAAAACCAGATACATGAGATGCTAACTCTGATTTTTCCAAAGCCAGTGATTTGCTGAATTAGATACAGTCCTCTGAACCATATATTAAGTTTCCACTACAGCTTGGGATTCTAATACAAAAGCCAGGCACAGTGCCAGAAGTTTGATTTTTCGAATGCTATGAAAATCAGAATTTTTCTTTTTGTCCCCTGCTTCCTCCCTTTAAAAAAAAAAAAAACCCCGGTTTTATTTATAGGTTTTTAAAAGTAGGGAAGAACAGATTTTTATAGATGAGATAAGTATGTTTCCTGGAAGTAGGACTGAATGTCTTTTGGGTGCTCCTCTAATATACTGTACATATATATATATGTTTTCGAAGATTTTCACAGGTATATGTATGCAAGTCTTGGTGTATTCGGGTCTTTTCCCATGTAGGATTGGAAGTATCTTGGCGACGTTTCGACGAGGTCCCACTCGTCATCTTCAGGCTGGTGGTTGTGGCTTCGTGCCTGTGTAAGCAAATTCAGGTCCCTCTGAATACCTGGAACATCCTACTTTACATTTCTCATTAATTGTACATAAATTGTGTTCTATAATAAAAGTTGCCCTTCCAAGAATGTTAGATACATAAATATTAAAGCTAGTATTATCTTTTTTAAAAAAGTGGACAGAGAGATGGTTCAAAATACCATGATGTAAAAGGACTTAACTATACAGAAGATAGTTTCTAATTTTTAATTCAGTTACCATGCATGCAGTATTCTTCCCTTAGCTTAACATTCTTGGTTGCTGAAGAGTATTATTTATTTTACTATTACAAAGCATTGGTATCTTAGATAACTATTTTTATCTCTCCACCCTCCCTCCTTGATCAATAAAATAAGAATTTTAAGTCTGCACAAGATGATTTTACTGGAAGTAATTTGTAATTTACCGACTAGAAGTCTTTTCATATACTCTGTGTCAAAAGCAATTAATATGCAACATTAATGAAGAGAAGATGGGTGGGTTCCTCAGGTGATTTAAAAGAATTAACTAAACGTTGGACTCTGTTCAATTAAGTTAATATTCATAGTATTCAGCCTGAATTTCTCAAGTCTGCTTAAATATGGTTCAGAATTTTATACTTACGGTGCTATCAAGCTATCTGACTCATATCCCACCTGGCTTTTCCCTGGGTTTCTTAAAGGAGATTTCCTCCAAGTGCTATCCAAATTAGAAAAGTATCTTTTTATTTATTTTGTCAAGGTGGGGTCATGTCTCAGGTAGCCTACTCTGCTATACTGAATGTATTAATTTGTTTCTATTGCCGAGCATTGTAAATCCAGTTTCTACTGCAAGTAAAGCGCTGATTAAAATACGCAGAATGCAGAAATTCACCCACAGAAAGATTTAGTATCTACTGCAGTGGTGGGATTCAAAATTTTTTACTACTGGTTCTATGGGCGTGGCTTGGTGGGCATGGAAGGGGGAGAAGGATGCTGCAAAATCCCATTCCCTCCCCACCCCACTAACCTGCTTTCCAGCTCCTTTCTCCTGTGCAAGACAACAAAAGAGACCCAGCCAATCAGCTGGGACTTGGGAGGCAGAGAATAGATGGGGGCGGGGCCAGTCAGAGGTGGTATTTGCCAGTTCCCCGAACTACTCAAAATTTCTGCTATTGGTTCTCCAGAACTGGTCAGAACCTGCTGAATACCACCTCTGATCTACTGTCAACAGCTCCCTCTAAAAGCCAATTTTTATCTTTTTACCTTTACCTTCTTTTTTCAGTTTTATTACCTCTTTCCTACTATTAACTTATTCTTACCTATGCTTTTACACCTGCCTTGTATTCCGCTTGCCAGACTTTTATTTTTTAATTTTTATTCTACTTGAACAGAATGATGGTTAGACTGCATAGTTTGTTGAGGGGAGGGAATCAACTTATTTTCTAAAGCACCAGAAGATGATACAAGAAACAATAGATGGAAACTAATCAAGGAGAGAAGCAACCTGGAATTAAGGAGAAACTTCTTAACAGTGATAACAATTAACCAGTGGAATAGCTTGCCTCCAGAAGTTGTGGGTGCCTCATCACTGGAGACTTTTAAGAAGAAACTGGACAGACACTTGTCTAAAATGATATAGGGTCTCCTGCTTGAGCAAGGGGTTGGATTAGAAGACCTCCAAGGTCCCTTCCAACTCTAGTCTGATCAATTGATTGATTGATTGATTGATAATGAAACAATTATAACATAAATTGCAGTAGATGAAATAACAGTAGTTCAGTCTACCAACGTTTGTGGTGTTATGTATGCAACTTAAAAAAGATCAAGTTGCTCCCCAGTATAACTGCTAAATGTAATAAATAAGAATGTTAACATGTTATTGTAGGTAAAGGAATAACATATGGAATTTAATTGACACAAAAATGAAGCATTACATAGATAATAAAAGGTTAAAATTTAGTAAAAATAACTATTATTAGAATTGCATAAATTGCTAAACGTAGATATGACAAATACTAGTGTACTTGTATCAAATGTGATTAGAAAGAGGAATTTTTTATATAATAGCGGCATATTTAGAAATTAAAAGGGGGATAAATAAATGGAAAATTATAATTTAATATAAGTTTGTGAATTGTTATTAGAACTATATAATCCGATAAACATTGCAAATATTATTATTAATATATAACTGGTGGTAAAAGGAGTGAGGTTAAGAACATAGAGATTGACCCAAAAATTCAATTGTAATATTGAATAATTAAGATTGATAATTTAACAAATTATATGTATTATTATAAAATCTTAAAAGATTGTCAACTATATTGAATAAGAGGAATATTGTCATATTTGTATCAAAATATAGGACCACACTGTTCACACAATGATAATTTTGTTGTAAAAATAATAATAATAATAAAATTATTTTTTAAAAAGAAGTAGGTAATAAAATATGGGGTTTTAATATTTAGAATTGTAAACTAGATATAGAAGGCTCAACAAATTGGTATTAGAAGAGGGACAAAACTTTATTAAATGGATTAGGTTTTAAGGTTTGAAATGTATTCAAAGGGTGCATAATGTTATGGTTCAGTTGGATTGGGAATTAGAATTAGTTAAAGATGGTATGTTAGAATCGGTATAGAATTCTGGTTAATTAGTAATAGTGGAAAGGTGGGGGGAAATTAAATTTACATATAATGTAGTGTAGAAAGTTAGCACCCATCCCTCTGCTAGAAGAATGAAATATTTTGGGAAATATTAAAAAGGTAGAATATTATATTTCCTTAAAGAAGAAACATGTTTTAAAGACAGAAAGCAGCCCCCAAGTCTTTTTTAATAGCCTCCAACCGGACTGGGCCAGCCTATCTACAAGACAAAAGACCGTCAGCTCCAGGGTGATGGGATTAAGACATGACCCTCCAGGGCATAATATGATTAACCCACTGCCATCTAGCAGCAGAGTTCACTGCATTGCACAATCTCCTAAGGATATTGCCCAGCAAACTTCAACTAAACCTAGGAGCTCAAACAACATGCCGATTAACAGATTAACAGATAATCAGAGTTGGAAGGGACCTTGTAGGTCATCTAGTCCAACCCCCGAGCCAGCTATGACCCCTACAACAGCCAATAGAATATATGTTCTTGCACAGGAACAGGAAAATCAAGTGCAAAGCCCAAGAGAAAACATAAAAACCCCTCACTCTCAACTCCATGTGTTCAGCTTTGTGGTTCTGTTTCATCATTAAAACCATCTTTCCAATCAGCCTCCATGTTTCCAGTGTCCCTCTCTTGGCTTGGAAATGAACCAGATGGATATTTCTCACAACAATTTGGCACCCCCAAGATGGGATTCCAAGCTAACCTAACCAATGGACCTGGCCCAGGTCAGCCTCCCCTGCCGGCACAGACCCATTGAGTCTGTCGGTGGATTTTTCCCAGATCTTGGCCATTTGGAACTAGGGTAGAAAAGGAAGTTTTGAGTTTTAAGCTCAAAGGCTGCTTGGAAAGGAGGGGTCAAATAGGAGGGGTCCTTACTTGGGAAATGGAACCAGAATCCTCCCAGACCTATTTTTGATCTGAAAACTGGTGGGAGTGAAAGTTTCACTAGGAGACTCAGTTTGCCAAGGACCCAGCAGAGCCAAATTGAATCCCTACATTGGAAATAAGGAAACGTGGGGTGCTCTAGCTCGAGGGTCAGGGTAGGCTCCCTATTGGAAGACTTGCTTGATGCCTGGGACATCAAGAAAATGCTACCAGTTTGGCTGAACTGGTAGCTTTTTTGCCAGCGGTTCACCCAAACCGAACCGAACTGGTAGCATATCACCTCTGCCCTGTTCCCATATCTTTCAGCCCTGCACAGACAACTCTGCAGCCTGTGGAAGCAGATCACACTGACCCAGATGCTGCCTCCAGAGGAGACCTTCCATTCATTTGAGCCAATGAATTGGATTTGATTCCAGTCACCAAAAGAGTGAAGCAGACTTTCCCAAGCCTGACTGACTAGCCTCACCACAAAGCCAAACCTAATTACCATATGTGGTGGACTTCTGTAGAATCGAAAAGATATTGGACAAAAATACACACGTGGTTGGAAAAGATGATACAGCAACATAATGATTTAAAACCTAAAATATTTTTATTGGGGATATTACCCAAAATCCATAGTAAAGAAAATGTATATTTAATTATTCATGTATTAACCGCAGCTAGAATTGTATTTGCACAAAACTGGAAAAGTGAAAAGATTCCGACTGATGAGAGAGAATTTGTTCAGGAAAATATTAGAATGTGCAGAAATGAATAGACTGACACTTGCAATTAAAGAAAAGGAACAGACTGAATATTATATGATATGGGAATTATGTTATCAATGGTTGGAGAATAAATATGGAAATTAGAAAATAGTAAGCATGTGAATAAGAATGAAATATGCTGAGATGGGGATTGTCATAATAATTAGAGATATTATGCATGGCAATATAAAGTAAAAATAGAGTATAAACATTATAATTATTAATATGCATTAATTGTAATTGATATTGCACAAAATATTTATATCCAGACAACACACTGTTTAAATGGAAGATGGATAGTTTGTATAAAATAAAATAAAAAACAGTGGAACAGCTTGTATTCAGAAGTTGGTTCTTTTTTATTTTTTAGAGGCTGTTCCACTGTTTAATTGTCCCCACTATTAAGAAGTTTGTCCTTAATTCCAATCTGCTTCTCCTTGATTAGTTACCATTGTTTCTTGTCTTGCTTATCTGGTGCTTTGGAAAATAAGTTGACCCCCTCTTCTTTGTGGCAGCTCCCCAAATACTGGAATACTGCTATCATGTCTCCCCTACTCCTTCTTATCTCTAAACTGGCCATACCCAATTCCTGCAACGGTTCCACATATGTTTTTTTCTCCAGGCCCTTAATCATCTTAGTTGCTCTCCTTTGCATTTTTTCCCAAAGTCTCAACATCTTTTTTATAATGTGGTGAGCAAAACTGGATGCAGTATTCCACATCTGGTCTTACTAAGGATTTATAAAGCATTATTAACACTTTACATGATTTTGATTCTATGCCTTTGTTTATACAACCAAGGATTGTATTAGCTTTTTAGGCTGCTGCCACACACTCCTGGCTGATGTTTAAGTGATCATCCACTAGGACTCCAAAGTCTCTCTTACAGTTACTATTTTTGAGTCAGGTTTCACATAATCTGTACTTGTATCTTTCATTTATCCTGTCTAGATGTAAAAAAATTGCTTTTTTCCAGATTAAATTTCATGTTGTTG
>JAOYMU010000010.1:39841520-39853400 GCA_025802295.1 Psammodynastes pulverulentus
GAGAGAATGACTGGCCCAAGGACCTCCACCTCAGAGGTGGTATTCAGCAGGTTCTGACCAGTTCTGGAGAACCGGTAGCAGAAATTTTGAGTAGTTCAGAGAATTGGTGGTAACCTTCCTCCAGGAGTGAGGAGGGAATGGAGATTTTACATTATCCTTCCCCTGCCATGCCCAGCAAGCCACACCCACAAACCATGCCCACAGAACCAGTAGTAAAAAAATTTGAATCCCACCACTGCCCCACCTGGCTTTCATGCCTAAGGTGGGACTTGAACTCACAGTCTTGTTTTCTAGCCTGGTGCCTCAACCAATAGACCAATCTGACTATTTCCTGACCAGGATATCTGCTTTATTATTTTCCTTTGGTATCGTCACCCTTCCTTGCCTGTTCCTGATTTTATTTTTTTAAGGAAAGGGTTGCTAATAAAATACAATCACAATGCATCTACCTAGCTTTGCATCCCATTTTTGTAAGTGATAATTCTGCCCAGGTTTCTAGCCAGGAACTATATTTCTATCTATATGCAGATCCACCTATAGAAGGCACTGGAGCATATGACACAATGATTAACCAACTCATCAGTCTAGCTGCAGTGCTTGAATGAAGTTGAAACAAGAAAAAAATACTTTTCTCATTCTCTTGATGACTCAGTCTGCCTTTCTTGCTGGCAGGAAATGAAAAAAAGGACAGACACCTTTGTGTGAATGGAGACTTTCTTCCTTCACCATATTAGAATGGGAGTATTTTTTTTCCTCACGTGAATAAGAGTTCTCTATGGATTATTGCTAATGCCATGCAAGTTTCTACAGTGAATTGGAGCCTGCGGTAAACTCTTACAAGGCAGGTGCATTTGGCAAGTCCAAAAATGAAATGGTCATCAATCATCATTATCATATAATCAATATAATTTATTAAATAACGTGTGGGCTAATGAAAGACTAGGCAATTAAATAATCACTTGGAATTCAATAGCTACTGTTAACAGTTTGCAAGCTAACTCAGAGTTGGCCATGGAAAGGCGAGATTGGAATTTATTCAACCTGTTTCCTAAGGCAGAGTCCCTTTACCTTCCAACCAGCCTGGTGCCGGCTTCATTTTGGCGGGAAGGAGGGAGGTTCTTCTAGCTTTCCAACAATGTTTTGGCCTTATTTTTTCCACCAGACTTGAGAAGGAAGAGCAACACAAACAACTGCTCCATCTATCTCTTATCCAGATAAATGATGCCATGTTGTACCAAGACCTCACAGGCTGGTGCCCAGGCTGTCTTAATTGTGTTATAATTTGATTTCTAGCTAAAGGCAGATAAGTGAGAGGAAAATTCCATAATGTCCCTATTCTGATCCTGAAATTCATCACCAACAAGTGGGGGTTGCTGCCACTTGCTTTCCACTGGTGTGTGTTTTAAATAGTAACAGAATGGGATAAGTGTCAGGGATGAGAATCAGGTAAACAGTAAAGGTTGATATGGTAAGGACCACATTAAACCCAACAACACAAGATCTAATTGTTTCAACCAGGATCTGGGCTACTACATTGAAAAGAGGAATGAAGAGCTTCTTAAGAGGAGATTTGATGTAAACAATCCAGTGGTGGGATTCAATTTTTTTTACTACCGGTTCTGTGGTTGTGGCTTGGTGGGTATGGCATGGCTTGGTAGGTGTGGCTTGGTGTGCTTTGCAGAAGGATACTGCAAAATCTCCATTCTCACCCCACTCCAGAGGAAGGATACTACAAAATCTCCATTCCCCTCCCCACTCCTGGGGAAAAGTTACCACTGGTTCTCCGAATCACTCAAAATTTCCGCTACCGGTTCTCCAGAACTGGTCAGAACCTGCTGAATACTACCTCTGAAGCAATCCCACTCCTCACCTCCTTCTATCCAGGATTGGCCCACTTTCCTAGCTCCATCCCAACCCATCCCCTTTTCCTGCCAACTCACATTTATATTAGAGCGAAACCCAGTTAAAATCATTCAGGAACAGTGTCCAAAACCAAAAGAACCATGAACAATTGATGTCTTTCACACATTACCAACGCTCAATTGCTTTTCCGTTATTTCTTCTCCCTCAGCTCCATAGGCCACAGTTATGCTATTTTGCTTCCTCTGCTTCCTTTTAGTTTAGGCCCCTTGCAGGGCAAAGCTTCAGTCTGGCTAGTCCTGCTCTTCAGAGGCTACTTAGGGAAAGGAAGAAAAAGAGGCGGTGATGACAGGAGAGGACCTTGGCAGATGTCCTTTTTCAAAAAGAAAAAGGAAAAAGCATAGACTTGAGCACAGATTGTCTTACAAAATTATGACCCACCAAATTTATGACCAGAGCATTCCTCTGAATTGCTCCAGGGGAAGTAAAAAGTATTCTATAATTTCTCAAGAATCAGATTCCCTTCCAGTAGTAACAGTAGCAAGGTGAAAATGTGTTGGAGAGAGAGAGAGAGAAAGAGAGAGAGAGAGAGACAGACAGACAGACAGACAGACAGACAGACAGACAGACAGACAAGAAAATTGAGAAGAGAAAAAGAAACTGAGAGACAGTAATGACAAACAGAGGTGATGTCATATTGTTAGTACCTCCCCCAATCTGGCAGCACCCCTGGTTATGATCTATAATGTTAGAACAGCTACCTAGGATTATGGGAGAGTTCTCATTTCCCATCTTTATCCTTGAATCACATTGTTTTACTAATTTATTTTAATAAAATATAAAGAGCCGTGGTGGCATAGCGGTTAGAATACAGTGTTGCAGTCTGCCAACTGCCAGCAGTTCGATCCTGACCAGCTTGAGGTTGACTCAGCCTTCCATCCTTCTGAGGTCAGTAAAATGAAGACCCAGATTGTTGGAGGTAACATGCTGACTCTGTAAACGGTTTAGAGAAGGCTGTAAAGCACTATGAAGCAGTATATAAGTCTAAGTGCTAGTGCTTATTTATCAATTGATCAAATTTATATAGCCTGTGTTTACCTCAGCAGGCCCCCAAAACAAAGATAAACAAGGCAACCTCATTAGCAGTTGAATAAGAGAACAACAAGAAATCTCAAAGCTGTGGACTTGGGCAGGAAGCTGAAAAATCATCCCAGAAGAAGGAATGGCACCACGATTTCCAAATTGCTCTCCAAAAACAACATGGCCACAGATGTGTCATGATTAGGAGTTGCAGATAATTCTGAAGCATTCTAAAGGCATCCTGGTATGCAATATACAATTGTTTTAAATAAAGTAAACTAAGATGTATGTAACTTTAACTCCTATGTTAAAGAGGTCAGTTGAAGAAAGATGTGGGAGCTTATCAGTTCCCCATTTCTTCCACTTCATGGCCTTTGTTGATGGCATTCAGAGCCAATGATTGCCAGATTTCTACTTATAAGGCTGTGTCTATGCTCTGCTTAGCTGTTAAATCCTCAGATATTGCCTGTATATTTCACAGGCATTCCTTCTGGCTCCGAGTGGACTGTTTGTTGTTTAGTTGACTCCTTGTTGAAGCACAGAGAAAAATACACTTCAGAGACATGTCTATGATGAGAAAATCCTTGCTTGACCAATACTGACACCTTACCATTTACAGGTATCTGAAAGAAGTTCCATGCACACATTTTTCTCTTTGTTCAATATCTAACTAAAATACTACGGTGCATGAATTTTTAAAATCAATATCCACCTTAAGGGGAAAAAATACTAATGAAAAAAATAATCCATTTCTCTTTCAAAATTACCCACCAGGCATGCTGATCCTTTGCCAGACATTCAAAGCAGTAAATATTGTTGACATACTTTTCTCTGACTTAAAAAATGCAGGAGAATAAAGCCAGGACACAGATTATTGCCTTGAAATACACCCAAGTAGGAGAGAGAGAGAGAGCAGAAAATAAAACAAGCGAGTCTCAAACTTCCCTGCTGAACATCTAGACCTGTGAAAGAAGAAATGATTGAAATTGCAGTAAATCGTTTTAAAGCCAGGAAGAGATTGTCACCTCCCAGATGGGGTTGGATGGAGAACTGAAGGGTATGAAAGGAAAGGTTGTTTCTCCTGTGACTAAGACATGTATAAATACTCATTACATGCCACAAAAATGCCTGACGATAAAACTGTTTCAAAATTAGACCTCTCCATTAATGTGTCAAGGAACCAGAAGCCATATCTCAGCCCCAGAAAATGGAAGACAATTGCTGCTGTAAGAGTCATTGAAGGCAGTCTCTTATGCAAGCTAGGTCAACTTTGACTATGGAGGTTCTCAGTCATCCAGGTCACAGTTGTCCCAAAGGTGCTTTCCCAAAAAGGCAGCTGGAGTTTTTGGTTTTAGCTGGAGTTAAAAATAAAGAAGCTTCTGGAATGAGAAGTGAAATGTTTTCAAGGAAAGAAACCAAGAAAAGTCCAGTTGCCTTTTGGAAAAACAACTTTGGGATTTGGGTCAACCTTAGTAAAAGAGAAAGCAAGACCAACTGTGGTCCCTTCAAATCCTTCTGCCAGCCTTTTTTATGATCCCTGTATTATTCCCATAATTCATTTCTTCTAAAAAAAAAAAAGCTTGGGAGATGACCAACTGATATGTTTCTTTAGCTGAGCCATCTTCTACTGCTGTTTTGATTGTCTGGTATTTGGGGTTTTTGATCTTTCATTATTCTTTCATTACTTTTTAGCTGATTTCACTGATATAATTAGAAGACCAGGCAGTAAGATCTGGGGAGAATTTTAGGCTATCAAACCTTTGTTGCTTTCTTCAGTCAGTATGATTTAAAAAAAAATAATGTTTCTTGTATGTTCATCTTTCCTTATTGGGTTTTTTTTGGGGGGGGATATCTGTTCTTGTGTGGCAAGGAGACATGAACATACAAGAAACATTATTTTTAAAAAATCATAAAATGCTCTAATATATATATATATATGTATGTATGTATGTATGTATGTATGTATGTATATGTATACACACACACACACACACACACACACACACACACATGTTTTTTGTGCAAAATGGGCAGTTGTGTGTGCCCTTCCCAATCAAAAAGCTCCATTAAACTTATGCTCATGAGATTCATTGGTTGCCAATGTTTTTCTGGCTTCAATTCAAGATGCTGGTAATGACTTATTTAAGGGAGCACTTTTCCTCTGTTCCATATCTGTTCCATCAAGACCCACAGAAAAGACATGTAATGGATCCTGTCTACAAAAGTGTGTCATTTTTGGGGACCCAGAAAGAGAGCCTTTTCAGCCAAGGCACCCACTATGTCAGTGGTGGGATTCAACTTTTTTTACTACCGGTTCTGTGGGCATAGCGTGGCTTGGTGGATGTGGCAGGGGAAGGTTACTGCAAAATCCCTTTCCCTCCCCACCCTAATAACCTGCTTTTCAGCTCTGTTCTCCTATGCAGGGCAACAAAAGAAGACCCAGCCGATCAGCTGGGACTCAGGAGACAGAGAATAGATGGGGATGGGGCCAGTCAGAGGTGGTATTTGCCGGTTCTCTGAACTACTCAAAATTTCCACTACCGATTCTCCAGAACTGGTCAGAACCTGCTGAATACCACCTCTGGACATCTCATAATTGGACAGTTTGACCACCCAGCAGTGGGGAGAAAGAGAAGTTATTGTTTAACTAAGCAAGCAGTTGTGCGGGAAAACCAGAGCTGGTTTTGATTCTTCAGTACCAAAATGGATTATCCAATAAAATTTTCCTTTTGGGAATTCAAAGCTCCCGAGAGTGTTTCTTTATTTGGGGTTCACTATTTGGACAGTTGACACTGAAGTTATAGAAAGTGAATAACCATGGGAAATTGGAACATAAGAAGCATGAACATGGAAATGCTCAACACAATGAATGATTTTAATGAATCGATTCACATTGACATGTTAGGCATCAATGAACTGAGGTGGAAGGGAACTGTATATTTTCAGATACAAAGTCACACCATTCATTATCCAGGATTTGAACAACAAAGAAGGAATGGCATTGCTTTCATAGTTAGGAAATATATACCAAGATCAATGCTTGGCTGCAAACAACTGGGTTCATGCTCTAACTATTGATGAATAAGAGCAGGACACGGATGAGTTTTATAATCAAATGCAAACTGAAATTGACACAACATGCAACCACCACATACTTGTGGTTGGAGTTGAAAATATTAGAGAGGAAATATTGGGAGTCTCAAAATGTTGGAGTTGCAAGTATTACAGAGGAAAATGTACATGAAATGTTTGGCCTGGGAAATGAAGCATCTAATAATTTACTAATCTCTTCCAATCCATTACAATAGTCTTCCAACAACCAAAACAATACCTCACACAATATATGAACATCACCCGATGGGAGGCACAGAAATAAAATTGACTATGTTATTGTTAGAAGGAGTGGAAGAGCTCCCATGTAGCATCAAAGACACAGCATGGCATTGTGTGTTGAATAGACCATGAACTGCTTGTGTGCAATTTTCAAGTTAAGTTAAAGAAGAAGAAAACCAATCAGTTTTTACAATATGATCTTTAACAGATACCCATCATTTTCAAGGAGAACATTATAAATAGTTTTAAAATCCTGAACCTGATTAATTGGGAGCCAAAGGATCTCTTATGGGGGAATATAAAAAGAGACAGCCAAAGATGATGTCAGAACAAATCATAGAAATTGCAAGAAGATAAGACAAGCAAAAGGCAAGAAACCCAAAAATTTCAAGAAGGAATTTAATGAAGCATTTTAGAAAGCTATTAAAAAAAACACAAAAAGAATTATTACAACCACATCTGTAAAGATATCAAAGGTAGAAATACACATGGATAAGCAAGAAAAGTTTTCCAAAGGATCTCTGAACTCAGAAAGTTGTTTCAATCTAGACTCGGTATGCTAAAGGATCCAGTCGATAGATTCTAACTGACTTTAAAAAGACCAAAGGCAGATGGAAGGTATATTCTAAAACCCTGTATGATAGACATTTCAATATCTGAGATACTTTAGATCATATTCCTTACTTACAAAAGCCTCTGTTACTAAAAGATAACCTTAGATCAGTATTCCAGCCATGACCAAATCAAAAGGGTACAGGAACTGAAGACATATCTACAAAAATATGATGAACAACAGAAAAAGAACCAGTAAACATTTTAACAATATGCCAACAACTCTAAATTACAACAGAATGGGAACCAGGTTAGAAGATACCAATGAGTATAACAATATTAAAGAAAGGACAACCTAGCATACAGTATCCTAAATTTCACATGCTAGCAGAATAATGCCTAAGATCATCTAACAGAGATTAGAGTGGAAAAGGAAAAGCTAGATGTTCAAGCTGGTTTTAGAAAAGGTTAAAAAAAACCATGACTGTTGATGTACTGTACATTGAGAAAGTCAAAGAATTCCAAAATAAAGCAATATATGCTTTGTTGATTATAGAAAGTCTTCAGTTGTTTTGATTATTTCAAGTTTTAGAAAGTTCTTAAAAATAAATATCCCAGGATATCTCATTGCCCTCATGCAAACTACATACATACACGATATGTTGTGAAAATGGTGAAAAAGACTGTTTCCAGTTGGCAAATTGAAATTGGAGATTCTTTGTATTTCTTTGTTTTCAGTATTGGTATATTTTTGATGGGTAAACAATTTTTCTTCTAGTATTCCTGCAGCTACAAGCTGTGATTTTTAGCCAACAGTTCTGAATCAGAGGTAGTATTCAGCAGGTTCTGACCAGTTCTGGAGAACCGGTAGCAGAATTTTTAGTAGCTCAGAGAACCGGTGGTAACCTTCCCCGAGGAGTGGGGAGGGAATAGAGATTTTGCAGTATCCTTCCCCTGCCACGCCCACCAAGCCACGCCCACCAAGCCTTGCCACGCCCACCAAGCCATACCCACAGAACCAATGGTAAAAAAATTTGAATCCCACCACTCCCTCCCTCTCTCTCTCCATATGGCAATATTTGCTGATGTTGTTGAACCTCCTTAGGTCTGGTTCGTGGACATTTTTTTATCAAGTGGGATCCATTCTATCACTGTCTTGGTCCACCTGCCATCAGTTCTTCTTGCTATGTGACCAGCCCATTTTAGCCATTGTCTATTCCCTGCAGGATGAAGGTGTCTTCCGTATGTTTCCAACCTATTCAGTTGGGAACTTTCCTTTGCCAATTGGGCCTGCAGTACTTGTTGATGTCATTGATCCATCTTGTTTTAGGTCTGTTTCATGAATGCTTTTTGTCAAGTGGGATCCATTCTATGACTGCCTTGGTTCACCTGCCATCAGTTCTTCTTGCTCTGTGACCAGCACATTTCCATGTCAATTCTTTAACACCCTTGATGGCATTGTATACTTTGGTTTGTTCTCCAATCCATGAGCAGGTCTTTCTATCTTGTCTTGTGATGCCGAGCATGTATCTTTCCATGGCTCTTTGTGTCACTCGTAGCTTTTGCATGCATGTAATGCAAGAAAATTAGGGAAACGGTGAGGTCATGACATTAGGCTATCCCAATTGTTCTGTGGTTGCCAACATATCCTGTAAACTGTCAGAATACTGATTTTTTTTTCCCTGTGCGCTTGACCCTGGAGGGGAAATTGCTTATCTGACAAGAGCATGGTGAATGCACTTCTAGAGTGCTAAGTCACAATGAAGCAAATTGAACACAATCTGCTGGTGTGTTGCAAGGGAAAAGTCACAGTCATGGCTAAAAACTAGATTGAAAATTTCAACATGGCATAGCAGATCAAGGGATTTACATACTGTTTCCTTGTGTAGATAATGGAATAAATAAATGTAATCCATTAACTGAATCGCAGGGTTTTAATCTCCCATAGCAATCCATTTATAGTCTAATTGATCTTTGCTGCAAAATGAAAACACATTGGCTTTTGGCATTAAAAAAAAAGGTTGATTTGTTTAAGGCAGTTGATGAAATGCAGCCCTCTAGTGCTGATTCCAGAGATGGATTTCCTGAAATAGAACCCAATTGCTAGAATTTGCAGTGAAAATCCTTGAAACACTTGTCATGATGCAGACCAAGTTATCTTATGATCTAGATCAGGAAACAGAAGATCCTTCCTGCTGTTGACAAGCTATGGCTCATGACTCAAATGAGCCCAACTTCATTGTCTAGCAGTTCTTCAAGACGTGTTTCTAAATCTGGTGGCAAATATTTTTTACTGTACATTTTGTATCACCAATTTTAATAAAATTAAGTTCTAAAACAGACTGTCTTCATATCTCTGAGAGCCAGTCTGGTCTAGTGGTTAAGGCATTATTCTAGAAAGCAGGAAACTATGCGTTTATGTTCTGCTATAGCTATGAGGACCAGCTGAATGATTTCTCTCTAGGTCTAACTCAACTCACAAGGCAGTTGTTGTGAGGAAAATTAGGAGGAGGGAGGTTAATTGGCTATGTTTGCTGCTTTGAGTTATTTGTAACAAATAATAAAGGTGAGATATGAATTAAAACAACTCTATTTTGCTCATTTTGCTCAATTTTTCTCAACTTTGCAAAAGACTTGAAAATTTTGGACTTCAGACTCTTCCATACAGACATGATAAATCCCATATTGATTGCAGCTGAATATTCACAAAGTAGTTTTCATGGGTTTGTGGGTCACAACTAGGGGTGGGATCTTCCTGGTTCCACCCAGATCGGGCAAACCGGTAGCTCCAACAAGTGGTAACTCCAACAATCGGTGTTTGGGAGGTTTTTGGGCCCTCCCACCTTCCGATGTTCTTTGGTGCTCTTTATCTGCTCAGCTAATTGGTATGACAGAGTTGATTGCCATGCTAAAGCAGCTGAGAGGTGCTTTAGCTGGGGTTTGTCCTAGCTGCACATGTGCGAGCGCGATCACCAAACCAGTAGCCAGACCAATAGGATCCCACGCGTGGTCACAGCACAGCCTGCCAGCATTCTGCACAACTCCAGAATGCCAGAAGGTGAAAAGTATGAGTTGCTTGGGGAAAATTTTCAGGATGGTTAAGTTTAGAAACAGAAAAAGAAGACTGCAAACAGGTAAAGCTTCTACCTTTTCCATAATTAGCCTGTGGAACCACAAAATTTTGTGTCCATTAACTTGGATAATCTTAAAAGAAAATTGGAAAAAATCTTGATCCAGTAAGAGCAATTGATCTTGAACTCTCAAAGTTGACTACCAGTGAAAGAAAGTTGATTCTTTTTTCAATTGTATATTTGTTTTAAGAATTCTTTGGATTAAAATATATTAATTAATCAATGTATAAAACTTAATAAGTAACTAAAATATGTTTATTGTTTTAATTCAAATATGTTAATTACACCAACCTAGATTACAGTTCATAAACTTTAGTGATAAGGCCTTCATCTTTCAGTGCATTGTACAATAAATACACAAGTAAATAAATAAATAATAATTGCTCCCAAATGAGGGATTATTTGATGTGATTATGGGGCTCTGAAGAACATGACAGCATGCCAGAGTTTCAATAAAAAAACATATAATGATCTGAGATTACAAATCCAGTCCGATGAGAAGAGAATATCCAAAAACAATGTAACAGTTTGAATATGATTAGCATTGACAAAACCACCATTAGTCTATTCTAAAAGGCAGCTCTAGTTAGAACAGATTATAACCTGCATTCTGATATCTTTAACACCATCAAACAATAACATCTGCTTATCCCAGGTTCTTGGGAGGACTTGATAAATGGATAAAAATGGCAAATCCTTCTAAACATCTGGATGATTGTGACAAAGATGATCAACAGCACTTACTAAAATGATTACTGATACAATGGTGGCCAAGAGTGGCCTTTTCTTTAATTGTAAGGCAGTTCTTATGCTTTGCACAAGAAGCATGTGACCTGAAGAACATAATCAGAAAGAGATTAATCAAGGTTATAGAATTTTAATTACTGATAGAAAGATAGGCAAGTGACAAAATTAATTGAAGTTTCCCCTTAAACAATTCAGAAAAACCTCTTGGAGGTACTTTAAATACTTGGGTATTTAAAGAATACTGAAATAGTTATATTCATAGAAGCTACAGCTGGCTTTTAGCATGCCCTATTTTGTAATAGTTGCTGCAATTACAAGTTGTAACTATTTTTTTTTCCAATAAAGATAATGGCCATTTCTGATTTGGCCTGCAGTGTTTCATTTCATTTTGCGTGTTCACTGAAATGTATCTGTCTTCATTTAAATAGCATAGATGCCATAAAACGTTCTCTCCAATACATACAAAAGATGATTAGAAGGCTGGTGACTAAAACATATGAGGAATGGTTGCAGGAACTGGCTATATCTAGTCTAATAAAGAGAAGGACTAGGGGTGACATGATAGCAGTATTCCAATATTTGATGGGCTGTCACAAAGAAGAATGGGTCAACCTATTCTTCAAAGCACCTGAGGTCAATACAGGAGATATTGGATGGAAACTAATCAAAGAGAGATCCAATCTACAATTAAGGAGGAATTTCCTGTCAGTGAGAACAATTAATCAGTGGAAGAAATTGTGGGTTGCTCCATCACTGGAGGTTTTTAAGAAGGGATTGGACAATCATTTGTCTGAAGCGGCAGAGGGTCTCCTACTTAATAGGAGGATTGGTCTAAAAGACCTCTAAGATCCCTTCCAACTCTGTTATTGTATTATGTTTAGCACTTAAGCACTAAGCATGCATGATTGGACTGGATAGGAAGAAAGGAAAATCATCAATTGGTAAGAAGGAAAGGGAAAGATCCTGGAGTGACTGGTTATATGTCAGAAAAATAACTCTTTCCCCATCATAATAACACACACAAGAATCTACGTATACTTCATTTTCCTTCAAATTTTACTTTTATTGTAAGATTATTCTAATCTTCAATAATCTTCAATAGGAGCCTTGGTGGCGCAGAGGTTAGAGTGCAGTAATTGCAGGCTTCTGCTTACAGCCAGCTGCCTGCAATTTGGCA
>JAOYMU010000010.1:39994243-40009195 GCA_025802295.1 Psammodynastes pulverulentus
GCGGCTGGATACGGGCGCTGGGGGCAAGGAGAAAGCCCCGCAGACGTCCGGCGCCTCTGGAAACCGGAAGTCGAGTCGTCTGAAGGAACTTCTGTAGTTGTGGCCAGCATGAATATATGCAGAGCCACACAGAACACTGTTGTCAGGGAATAGTTTTTACAACTTGTCAGCTGTAATTTTCCCACTGAAGTGGTACCTATTGATCTACTTGCATTTGTATGCTTTTGAACTGCTAGGCTGTCAGGAGCTGGGGCAAAAATGGGATCATAACTTGTCATGAGGTACTTGGGTCTTGAAATGACAATTTTCCAGTCAACAAGCCCAGTATCTATGTTTTAAAAATATGTTTTAAGCTGCATTTTAAACAAGGCAATGTGATTTGTTTTTCAAAGTCATTTTAGGGCTTGTCTTAAACATTGTTCATCTCCCTAACACACATTTGAAATGCTCAAAGTTTAGTTAGAAGACAATGATCAAGCAATTAGAAGATGAAAGGCAGCCAATTGTGAAAAGCAAGGAGCAGCTTTTTGATTTACCATTTCAGAATAAGTGTTGAATATTCAAGTACTATTCACGGAGGTAGCAAACAAACAATAAATTAGGTTGTAAAACTGAGCAAACTATTCTAATTGTAGGCATTAATACAAAAATGGCATTGAGTCATCAAACAAAATCTCTAACAGATTTTTAAAACATTGATCCCTAATGTAAATTGTGGCCAGCCATTTGTAATTATACTACTTATTTCAGAATTAGTTTTATGCCTGTTCGAACCTCCGTTAAATTCATAGACTGCTGTACACTCAGACAATCATTAACTATTGTAAAAACAAAAAAGGATTTCTGAACTAAAGTATCTGGTCTTAAAACGATGTCATGAGGTAGATAAAGATGTCCCTTCATTTCAGGAAGTTTATTGTGAAGGCATGGTATTAGAAGTATAGACCACAGATTTACCTTTAGACTGGTTCACTGGAATTTTTATCTGCTTTTTCCATAATATAATTTTGCAACTATTGGGTCATAAATATAAAAGGAAGATGAAGGGGTTTTTAAATTTTATTTTCCTTCCAGTATCACAGAAAAAGAAGGATTCTATTCATATGTCATTGCAATCCAATTATCAACAGGGAAAGATTAGCCATTTTTATCTAAGGAAGTAGAGGAACTATATCATTTATTTCAGTGAGAGTGAAATGGAAGAATCTGTAAAATGTGACTAAACGATGGCACAGGTGAACAGCAGTGGATGAAGTCTACAATATGCTCTGCTGAAAAATTCAAGCAAATCAATTTTGGGTAAGATGCTTTTTAAAACTAATATGTATTTGGAAATCTTGTTTATAAAAGGAAAAATCAGTTGGAATATTTAGACTAAAGAGAATGCAGAATTATGATTAATACAGAATATTCTGCATAAAACGATGCACATTCTGCAAAGCTGAAATGAAGGATGAAAGATACATTCATCAGCATTAGAGTAAACATTTTAAGATAAAGATTAATATATAGAAATGCTGACATAGACAAATGAAGGCAGCTTAAAGTTAAGGTTAGATTATTTATTTATTTATTTATTTATTTATTTATTTATTTATTTATTTATTTATTTATTTATTTATTAGATTTGTATACCGCCCCATCTCCGAAGACTTGGGGAGGTTCACAGCAGGGTAAAAACAATAAAACAATTTAATCAATTTCATTATTAAAATACTAATCCATTAAAATCCTAATCTAAATCCCTTTTTTAAGACCCTAACTGAAATCTCCTTGGTTACCCCAGGCCGGCCTGCCAGAAGAGCCAGGTCTTTAGCTCCCTGCGAAATGCTCTTAAATCAGGGAGCATCCGCAGCGTTTCAGGTAGTTCGTTCCAGAGGGTTGGCGCCATTTGGGAAAGAATCATAAAAACTGGGGGGGGAGGTCAAGGAGGCTACCCCCCTGCCTCTCCCCCCCCCAAAAAAAAACCTAGGAAGAGCTACTGAAAGTTTTCTATACCTTTAACCTTGGGGAACAGGGATATCACAGTCAAATATCTCTGGGGCATTACTATACAGATCATGTAAGCTGGTTATCATTCTAAAATGTAGGAAAGGGCATAATGGACTTACATTATGGAAAGGGCAGCTCTCTAATGGAATTCTAGGAGAGAAGTAGCTTCTTAATAGCAGGAACTATTTTGACAGCTGGGAGGTGGATGGGAGCTTTCATTGGATGATATTCAGAGGAAGGCTACACATCCATTCATCTGTCAGGGATACTTTTATTTGGATTCCTGTATTGAGCAGGGGGCTGTCCTCAGTGCGCTAAGTAGCTCTTTCAATGTTTTAAATATTTATTTAATTTATATGCCTGCCCACTCACTTTCAGTGATTCTAGGTGGCTTACCCAAAATCATCCTAATGTTCCTTTATTACATAAATATAACCTCTTCTTCTCCCTCTCCCTGCCAAATATTTATGTCCTGAAGATACAGATGTTGCATGACAGGAAACAGATTGGAGACTGATGACCTTTGGCTTTACTGAACTGGGGAGGGGAAGAGAATCAAGCAGGATTCTTTGTTCCTAAATGGTGAGTGTAACTGATACCAGCAGGAACCACCTGCCCCTCCCCCCAACAGACAAATTCATCTTTCTCTTGACTTTTAAGGAGGGATCAAAATGTTCTTGAAAAAGAAGCCCAAAGCTCATCGTTTGCTATTGCCTTTATTAAAATTAATATCTTTATTAATGCGAATTTATTTTGCGCAATTAAGCATACAAATTCCCAAGCAAAAATATGCTGAGAAATTAGGAAGTCCCCAAATCAGGCCAGATATTTCAGCTTTGTAAGGCCAGTCAATCAAAAAAATGTTACCACTGAGGTTTTAGGATGAAGATGTAAGTTAGTGCTCAAGCGTTACTGATGACATGAAAACAATTGCTTCCTTTCTCAATGAGAAAATGCCAGGGGCATCTCTGCTGCTGAACCCCTTTCCATGAGCAACAGGGCAGAGTAACCAAACATTTGGACATTCAGTTTCTTCCTATTTGCTATATCCTGCTTGAAATAGAATTCTGGAAAACTTGCTCACTTTTTCTGATGGCGCTGCAAGGTGGAACTCTTTTAATGAAAACAAGAAATGGGCAAAGAAGAGTGAAAAACACAGCAGAATGCTTAGTCAAGGCTTACAATTATTATTATTTCCCAAGAATGTTCACAGAATATGTCAAAAGAAGTCAAGGCAGCAGTCACAAAGAAGAAATCAAAGCCTGGCCTTTTTAAAATGTGTGTTGCAGGTGAAGTTTCAGTTGCATCATCACTTCTGCCATTCTGACTTTTTTGTCCAAACTATTTTGATTCCTCTGCCTATTTATAACAGATGATGTTTTCAAAACCATCTAAGACAGAAAGACGTTATTTTTTTTTTTAAATGATGGATTTCAGATTTAAAATATAGTATTCCAGGAGCTAATGTTAATTTGTTTGGAAAGATAATTGGATGAAAGCCAATTAGCTATTAAATATATTCATTAAAATTAGTTTAAATCATGAAAACTGCCATAAAGCCAAAACCCCAAACCAACCAATTATACATTGCTAACATAAAATATAAAAAACCTTTTTTTTCATATTTAGCATTAAATAAATGTACCAAAATCAGAAATGAAAAAAAATCTTTCTCCCAACAGTGATCTTAATTATTACCATATCAATAAGTACTTCTGTGTAGGAAATGCTTATGTTTTCCCTTCTTTCCTTAAATTTTCCTTCCTTGATTGCAGTTTTTGCATGAGACAAAAAGTAATTTGAGCTTGTTCTAGTCATTTCTAGCAATCATAAAACATTCTGCAATTTTTCCCCTCCCTTAACATATTTTCTCTGATTTAAAAACCAGGCAGGAACAGCACTGGAACACTGGGAAAGTATTGTAGTAAAACTATCATTTATCATAAAATTCCACAAATGAGGCAGACTGATCATACAGTTAAAACACCCAATTTCTAATAGAAATTACTTATTGTTGATTATTATTAACATCTTGGGGGGGGCAAAGTAGGGGTATTATTCACCCCAAAATATTAGCACAAGGAATCCCACAAATTCCGGGGACACTGGTACAAATTATAGACATCTCAAAATCCGAAGGGGAGCTGCGGGCTCTCAAATTTCCCTTCAACTGCCCAGTGAAATTGCAACTTGAATTGCCAGTCTCTTTTTGGCGCGTCCGTTTGCCAACACGATTGTATTCAAAGCCCGCAACGGCCCACCTTAAAAATCACGTCTAAAATTTATTCGGCGGGAATGCGAAGAGACGGCAAAACTGCAATGCCGGCCTTCACTTCTAAGCAGCGAAGGTCGGTTCCCATAAAACCGTTCAAGCGTATTTCTCGTCTAAGAAGAGCAAAAGGAGTTTGGCGCCTGAACGGCCGGCAAAAGGGCTTCTCTGAGGGGAGCATTTTGCAAAAAAAAAACCTAAGAAGAAGCACCGATCCGCCTCCAGCTGTTTCCCCGCCGGAACTGACCGCTGCGGGATCGGCGCCGCAAAGGAAACAGGCGAGTCCCGGCTGGTAGGGAAACGGCGGCAGCGGCTTCGCTCCTGACCCGGGCCGGTAGGAACTCTGGTGGAGAAGGAACCCAAACCCCGGGTGGGTTTGATGGCCTGAGTCAAGCAGACGCCGGAGCGGTCTTCGTTATCAGCCGGTCTTTCACTTTCCCGCCCCCGGTGATTTACAACCCATAGTAACGAATTTGCAAATGAAAAACGCGGTCCAACCTGTTTTAAAAGCAAAGGACTTCCTAGATCTTTCCCCCCAACTTAATGTTGATTACTATCGATTCCGGCCGGAGACATTTCCGTCCTCCAATTGCAATTGGGGGTCCCCCACGGCGTGCGCCAACCCTCAAATGTTGGTTTGGGCAACACAAGGGCGGGATTGGCCTGGATGCGTTCGACTTGAAAACCACGTGCGCCTCGCTGGAGATTGCGCCGGTTGTGACCCGCTCTCTCTTCCTCGAAGGAGAGAGGACAGAACAAGGAAGGAGAATCAATATAAATTAGAGGAGACAGCCCTGCTCGGCACTTAAGCTCTCGGAGGGAAAGGGAGGGGGGCGTAGAGGGAATAACAACAACGAGCCATCAGGGCTGTTCTCCACGGCTTCCGATTTTTGCCTCAGATCGCGATTGTGGACCCAGGAGAGAGGCAAAAGATGCGAGGAACCATTCATTTTTGCGCACCGGTGTTTAAGGGGGAAAAAGGGGGGAAAGATTCGTGCGCTGTAGAATAAAATCAGAAGCAAAACTAGCGCAGATCCAGCCCCGAACTCAGAAGCTACTCAGAACAATTTAAAAATAAACTTTACTTTAGCGCTGGAACAAACGCCATTGAAGGATGGCTTCGGGAAGCCGTCAGTCTGGCTTTACGAAACCTTTCCTGTCTCCCTCCCGTCCCTTCGCAACGGAGACCTGAATCGCATCGCTTGGAAAACTTGCAGAACTCCTTTCGCGCTCGCGGGGATGCGTAGAGTTACTCCAAGAAGTTTCGGCCCAGCCCCATTTTGCGATGTCTTTTCCAAACCCTCCGAGTTAACCTCGCCTCGCCTGCCTGGAGAGGGATCCCGACAGATGGAAGCGAGCGAAAACTTCGCGTCGGCTTCGTCACTTTACTTCCTGGGATCAGGTGAAAGCACCTTCGCTCCCCCAGAGAAAGCTGGTTGTAAAGACCGGCAGCGATTTTACGGCGCGATCAGAAGTGACTTCGCCGTGTTTGGAAGTCTCTCCTTCCAGCACTTCTGTGCGGCGCCTAGTCCCCGTGTTCTGCAAGAGCCAGCAATGCAGCGTGACGGTGAAGGAGGCGAAAGCAGCGCGGAGAAGCTCCACCTTGATTATTGGAGATGGGTGGTTGAGGTCATTACACCGTTGGCGATTCCGTAGCCTCTGCAATTTATTAGGGCCATTAGAATTTTCATTATTCAAAGATAATCAGCCCTAATATCAAGTAGGTTGTACAAGGAGATCAACCCGTTACTTTGAAAGGGCTTTTGGGGATGAGAGGGAGTAAATGTTAGGCGCTGCGGGGGAAGCACCGTTTAAGGCACATTCTGGAGGGAGGCTGTGTTAACCTCTAGCAACAGAAACCGCGGAGTCTTTGGCAGTTTAAAACAGGTATCTCAAGTGACTTGTAGGGTTTGTCGTTACTATGTAGACGAGTTCATGCCGGTGCCATAAGAAATTGGTGTGTGGCTTGATGCTGCCCAAACAAGAAATTACTTCAGTGTCTTCTGACTGAATATAGTTAGCAACCAAATATGTCGTCCTGATGAGAATAGAAGACATGTGTGATGAAGTGAATGTGCAAATGCCTTATATGCAGAGAGTTGAACAGCATATTAATAATGCTGTGAGGGTCTTGTAATAATAAGTAATAATAATAATACTTGGTTGATACCTAGGATGCTGGTAGCAACCCATATCAACCATCAGCACCAGCCAATGATATTTGTGATACATTTTTAAATGTTCAGTTGACTTGAGTTTCATGTTTAATGAATAAAAGATATAATACCCGTGGATCAGTGGTGGTATTCAATTTTTTTTACTACCAGTTCTGTGGTATGGCTTGGTGGGCAAGGCTTGGTGGGTGTGGCTTGGTAGGTGTGGTGGGCTTGGTGGGTGTGGCAGGGGAAGGATACTGCAAAATCCCCATTCCCTTCCCACCTCACTAACCTACTTCCAGCTCCATTCTCCTGTGCAGGGCAACAAAAGAAGACCCAGCCGATCAGCTTGGATTTGGGAGGCAGACAATTAATGGGGGCAGGGCCAACTAGAGGTGGCATTTACCAGTTCTCCAAACTATTCAAAATTTCTGCTACCGGTTCTTCAGAACCTGTCAGAACTGGCTGAATACCACCTGTGCCATGGATTCCTCCTTGTCTTGGGGGAGGAGCTTGCAATACTCGGTATGCTATGAGCTATACTGGTGGCAATATATTTTACCAGAAGATTAACCCAAGCCAAACAGGTCTCAGCAGAAGAGCCAAATTAAGTGTATCCATCAACCTATTTACAGGCAACAGAAAAAGGCAACAGAAAAAGGCTCCTACACTGGATACCTAGGTCAACAGGGACCCCATCAAATGTTAGAGCTGGGCTTCTGGGCAACAGGACTCAGGACCTATGGCTGGACAACTAGGGCCTAGCCTTTTAGGCTTACAGGAAGAACAGCCACCACAGATAAGGCAAAAATATACTGTGTTTCAAAACTACGTCTTTATGCCCTGCTATCATAAATTTGAACCAACAAAGCAGGGCTACTTAAAAGAAAGGTTTGAACGGTGGAAAGGAATGTATCCGGATCCAGACATGATTAACAGATCAATGGAGATTAATTACATATAAAATATACAGGAATGTAGAAAAATGTAAAAATGGAAGACCAAAATTGAATTGATTATGGCATAAACTGGCTGTGATGGTCCCAGTGATTATAGGCACACTGTGTGCTATACCCAAAAATCTTGGATAGCATTTTAAAAAGCTGTATATTGACAAAATTTCCATCTGTCGATTAAAAAATGGTTGGATCCATACACGTACAGTAGTATGCTGATGTGCTATACAACATCCCAGGTTCTTGGAATAATTAGTTATTGGAGGTATTGCTCTTTTGGAGAGGAAGGCTGTGCAGAGAGTGGTGAGAATGGTAGAAAAAAGTATTGGAAGTTCACCTCCTCCTATACAGGACATGGCATATAAGCAATGCTTGACTAGGGTCCACAGTATTGTCTGGGATGCTACACATCCTCTCCATGATGCGTTTTGTTATCTTCTGGGAGGAGCAACCGAAGCAGAACAACTAGATTCTATAATAGCTTTGTACCATATGCTATCAACTTTGTTAACTCTCAAACTGTTTTCCACTATGTATGAGAGAGAGAGAGAGAGAGAGAGAGAGAGAGAGAGAGAGAGAGAGAGCATAGGTGTGTGTGTGTGTGTATTCTTTTCAGAGTGGGCATCAGTATTTCATTTTTAAATGTATCCCAGTGTGTTCACAGAAAAAAAGTGACAATAAAGGTTATCTATCTTCTTATAATTTACCAGGACCTTGACAGCCTCAATCCCAATGTCTATACTATGCTAACATCTCTTAAAGGAATTGTAATGATATTAAGACAGGGAAAGGAAGCAATGTAGTGAAATTCAATGGGTGAAAAGTGGTAACTACACAAAATATAACATAACTGGTTATTTTGCTCTTTGCTGAATGTTCAACAGTGTTTACAATGTGTTGTGCTACACAAGATGCCCATCCAATCCGAGTGATTCCAAGATGACTGTCATGCTTAATTGAGAAACAAATTGTACAAGTTTTTAATTGATGGTATCAAAATGCTCCTCCCTTGATGATATTATATGGTCCTCCCTTGAAGTATTCTTCGAGAGGACCATATACCTTTTGATAGGTGTTACTTGAACCAGCCACAATTGCTATGGAGCCCTTGGATGAGTCGCATATATTGTTGTAGTATAGAACTGGAAATGCACAACTCTATTTCCAGCTATTCTGGATTCATCCAGCTGAACTTTTATTCCTGAGTAATATGTTCACAATCGCTAGGTGGCTGAGGAATTTTGGGAGTCAAAGTGCACATACCTTAAAGCTGCCAAGATTGAGAAACACTGGTCTAGACTGTTCAGTGAATGAAAGAAGTCTCAACTTCATAATTACCTGTGAGTGTGAGATGTAATGTCATGTTGCAACAAGTTTTCATCTTGTTCTATAACCTCTACTTATTTCAAAATTCTGAATACTGCAATGAAGTGATGAGAGGGTAGTGATGCCAGGTTTTAAAAAATTCGTGTAAATAAGTACATTTGTGTCCTAAAAACCATACAAATGTTCCTGCTGATGATTGGATTTTATTTTATTTTTCCCCACAGGAAGTTTCTGATAATATTCCATGGATTATTGTTATTGTCACAAAGCTTGAAGATATTCTTCAACTTTTCTTTATAAGATTACAATAATTGGTGCCAAATTTTAATTCCTGAAGTTTTCATCATACAAAAGGAACCTCTCTTGCACAAACCTTCTAATATGGAATAATGTTAATCATGTGACCTATAAATTGCCGTGAATTGCCAAGATTAATAGTATTTTCCATTTGTGTAATACGATTAAACCATAATAAGTTCATCAATCTTGTTCATGGAAGACATTTTGGTTGCTGTCACAGGCCATTTGTTTTTATCTTGATTACACACAGCAGTCCTTCACAATTTATCATCTTTACATTTTTTGACCAGGTGATGTACAGTGCTCACTCAGGCCAACAGTCAGCACCATAAATAATTTGTATTTGATGGTTATTTTCAATTGGAGGGACTCTTTCCATATAAAAAAAAATCATTCATGGCATGTTGCTTAAAGCACAGGGATGACTACCCATTTTAGGCTTAAATTTCATAAGCTTTACCAATACAACTTTTTTTCACGGTAACTTCCACTGACTAAAGTGAAGAAACAGATGCTAAAGAATGTGTTAGAGATTCTAGCATATTGCTGTCTGTTGACAGTTTTATTGGAAGTATTACTTTTGATTGATTTCGCTTTTGTAAAAGACTTTGACTGATCTTTTTTTTAAATAACACCATTCAGTGTCAGGTCTTACATTATGCAAGGTTCATAGTTTCCCCAAAATATACGTTTCTGAAGGAGTGGTAGATGTGATCTTGAAACCACTGAATCATATCTTTCAAAGATCCTGGAGCACCCAGGAACTACCAAAGAACTGGAAAAGAGATGACATGGTTCCCATCTTCCCCCCAAAAAGGGGGGGGGGAATGGATCCAAGAAACTATAGATCAATCAGCTTGACATCAATACCTGGGAAGACCCTGGAAAAGATAATCAAGCAACAGATTACAAACACCTAGAAGCAAGCAAAGTTATAAAAAGAAGCCAACATGGGTTTGTCAAAATCTGATCATGCCAAACAAATCATATCTCATTCTTTGACAAAGTGACTAAATTAGTGGAGTAGCAAAATGCTGTGGACATAGTATACTTGGACTTCAGTAAGGCATTCGACAAACTGGAGTATAACCTACTTCTTAGTAAGATAGAAAAATGTGGGACAGACAGCATCACCACCACTGGCTGACAAACCACACTCAACGTGGAGTCCTTAATGAAACTACATCTACATAGAAGGAAGTATACAGTAAGGTGCCACGATGTTATGTATTGGGTCCAGTACCCTTCAGCATCTTCATAAATGGTTTAGATGAGGTGATAGATGACACCAAGCTGGTGGGAAAAGCTAACACCTCAGAAGATAGGATAAAGATCCAGAAGGATCTCAACAGACTAGAACACTAAGCCCTATCTAACAAAATGAAATTCAATGGTAAGAAAATTAAAGTTTTACACTTAGGAAGAAAAAACACAGGTACAGAAGAGGTACCTGGCTCAATAGCAGTAAGTGCAAGAGGGATCTAGGAATCCAAATGTACAATCACTTAAATATGAGCCAGCAGTGTGCTGCGGTTGCCAAAAAACCCAACACAGAATAAAATCAAGATCATGTGAAGTATAAATGCCACATTATAATGCCTTGGTAAGACCATACTTGGAATATGTATCATTTTTGTCATATTGATTAAAAGAAGATGTGAGGCTCCAGAAAGAGTGCAGAGCAGAGCAACAAAGATGATTAGGGGCTGGGCCTAAAGCATATGAAGAATGGTTACAGGAATTGGGTATGCCTAGTCTAGTGAAAACGACTGGAGTAACACAATATTTGAGGGGCTGCCACAAAGAAGACGAGGTTAACCTATTCTCCAAAGCAGCAGAAGGCAGGACAAGAAGCAATGGGTGAAAACTGTCAATCAAGGAGAGAATCAATTTATAACTAAGGAGAAATTTCCTGATAGTGAGAACAACTAACCAGTGGAATGGCTTGCCTCCAGGAGTTGTGGATATTCCATCACTGGAGATTTTAAGAAGAGATTAGACAGCCATTTGTATGAAATGGTAGTGTCTTCTGTTTGAGGGAGTCCAAGATCCCTTCAACTCTGTTATTCTGTTACTCATAAAGCAAGACAGTTACCAGTGAAGAATGGAAGGTTGTGGGATATGGGTCAAATGTTGTAATATTGACAAATGTGCTAATAAATTTTAGTGCTTTATTTTTAAGTATTACATTACTCAAACACGTTTTTCTCATCTTCCTAGCAGATAAAGATATGCATCATAGCATTTTATTTTTAATTAGTATTCTTCATTATATGGATCATAGTAAAATTTTTCCAAGTTAAAAGTTTATCCTAGGGTTGAGGGTCCTTCACCAGCTTTGGTGAAACATATATGTCCAACTTTGTTTCTAGTGTTAGAGAAGTCCTTTTCATGCTCACTTTACGTGGACAAGATGTTGATGGCTGTTTTGACCCCATAACAGCAGTAGATTTTGCACGTATGGAAGAGACAAGACACACCACTAAAAAAACTGTGCCAAATGGTGATAAATGCATGAGGGCAGAAAGTAGGTTTGACAAGAAAATATTGAAGATATTTTGGTGGGAAAAAGCCTTGGCATGTTTTTAGACACATTTATTATGCTGATTCAAACTGCATGATTGTTTTTTTTCTTTTCAGATAAAGTACATTCTTGGATTAAAATAATCAATTGTATGCTAGCAAATTTGCATAAAATGAATTCACATAAAGGAAAATCTGTAGTTCAATGAAAGACATATACTTGTCTAGGTTTATGCCTGCTGTTCTTTTCTAATTCTTTTGATGGAATGGTTTAACTGTAAGACACAGGATAGTTTTTATGAGATTGGTATACTACTTTGTCAACTGAAAATAAATCAGTAACTACTTAGCTCCAGTTTTTAAAACATGGCTGAGATATTAATAATTACTTTTGATGCAGCATACATTCATTTTATTAGTTAGAAACTGGCTCGAAAATTAGACTCTTTCTACAACTCAAGTGTTAACTCTCTCCAGGGAGTAGGGAAATAAGCTGGAGGGCAGAGTTAAAAGACTAGGCAGTCTTACCATGGTTCATGGGTGGAAGAGACTAAGACCAGAATGGCTTGGCTTGGAGTAAGTACTCGCTGTGTTTCTTGATTAATGACAGCAATGGGGATTGCCATGGACTGCCATTGTTAAGTAATGCAGTCACATGAGTTTACAACTGTCTGCTAAGCTATGGAAATTCCAGTCAGAGTTTTGATTATAAACCTGTACTTTAATTCTCCTCCTAGCTGTGTGGGCTGTTTGGGAAGATTCTTCTTACTTTTACAAACTTCATTTTCGTGCTTTTGTTAAAAGATGCAGTGATTGTCTAAAGCCAGACAGAAAGTGATAATATTCATATTTTAAATAATGCCAACTTTCCTTTTCTTTAAGCCCGTTTGCAGTACTTCTCAAGTAAAATACAATGTGGAAAGAATTGCAGTTGTATTGTCTTATTGTAACTCTAACTTTCTAGTACATCCATTTTTATAGACATTAGCAGAATATCTAAAAGAAAAAAAAATGGTGACAAAGTAATTCTGATTCCTGAAATTAATTAGCTGTCTTTATTACTGTATTACTAAATATCTAGAGGTTAAATCCTAATTTCAATAAGCAGGTTATACAAGTAATCTGGATTTGGAATGATGTTAGTAACCTAAAAAAATTAGCCCTACGGATTTATGCAGTTCCAACAGTTTATGTTATGAATTCAAACCACTTTTAATGGGAGGCTTACAAGGCATTTATTGTATTGTGATTGGTGAAGATGGTCCAACCTTCTGACTACATATGTAACTACTGTACTTGGTATTTTGCATTGGATATGTGTATATGCACCCAGTGCAAAATACCCTAGAGCAATGATGGCGAACCTTTTCAGCACCAAGTGCCCAAACCAGAACGCGCATGCATGCGCGTGCCAGAAAACCGAAGACCAGCAGGCCAGTGCGCGCATGCCTGTTTTTTGGCCGGTTTTAGGGCCATTTTCAGGTTGTTTTGGGTGGGTTTTCAGGCCATTCTGTACACGCCAGAAACCAGAAGAGCAGCTGGTGACAGCACGCGTGCCCACTGTGAGGGCTCTGAGTGCCACCTCTGGCACACGTACCAGAGGTTCGCCATCACTCCCCTAGAAGACTTTTTGATACTCAAAGCAGATCCAGCCATAGTAGTTATTACTATCCAGCACTAGATATGTTGTTTTTTAAGTTGTCCTAAATCCCTACAGGGTTAAAAAATAAAAGGAAAGCATGCTTAGTGTTAATTCATATAAAATGTGGATCTGTTAATTGAAATTCTAATGTATGCCCAATTTTTACCAAGGTACTTTAATTGGCATTTGTTTCATTAAAAACTGCTTTGTCAACCATGACCAAGATCAACTTTATAGCTCTGCAATTTGAAAATCAAAGGGAAAGTAATGGAAACTGCAGCACCCAGGTTGTTGCCAACAAGCATTTTTACAGATTGTCATCTATGTTGAACAAACTACAATGGTTTCCTATTCATTTTTAAATTCATTCAAGTTTGTGCTTTGGATTTTAAAAAGTGAAGATTCAAAGACTACCTACAGGGATCTATAGAAATATATATTTCATAAATTCTAATACTACACAGAGCATGTGATTTATTTATTCATTCAATTTGTATAGCTGCCCATCTCTAATCTGTGATTCTGGGTGCATTTTGGTACGGCTATTTGAAAATATTGTCGCAGAATAGACTGTACATGAGGTAATGTAATATTCTTTGAAGTAGATAGAAATCCTTTGAATGCCTATCAGGTTTTGTATATTTATCATCATTATCCAGTCATTAGTACCAAGGTATCAAAGCATATTAAACCTGTTACAAAAGTGTGGGTTTCTGTGTGCTCAAAGACAGAGGTAGCACCATATTTCACAATGTTACGGCAATCACAGAGAAGGCATATCCTCTGGCCCAGGTTTTCTTCATTCTTAAAGGAATAAAATCTTGAGTAGACTCATTCTGGACTTGAGTAGAAGTATTAGTCTTTTTAACATTTCAATAATATCAATCCAAATCAGATTCAAAATGTCATAATCCACATCAAGATAGAATATTAACCAAAATAAAATGAATTAAAGATAGAAAAGGCATACTTTAATAATTACCGTAATATATTCAATTTAAAGATCTGGAACAAATTTCTAACTAATGAGAACTGCCACAGATGAAAGTACTTTATTGGTGAACTAATATTATCAAACAGTTTCATTCCATTATGGATATAAGGTATCTTTTTTTTTTTAAAAAGTATTTTCTACTTCAAAGCATGAGGACAGTACAGAGGAAAGTAATTTTAGAATTAGAGAACCTTATTTGCTAATCCTTTATTTTATGATTGATAAATGTATTCATGTTTAATAATGAGATATATTCATTTTCAAACTTTACTTTGGGATTTTTAAAAAAATTATGTCCTGAGCTGAGCATGCCAAATACATTATTAATCTCAGAAATACCATGTATTGGTTATAAATAAAAAGAAATAGTTTGGAGCTGTATGATAAAATTGTGAAATAAAATCTCTATTCTTTTGCATGGCAGTATATGATTAACTGAAAGGGACTATTCAGGTCAAGTCAATCATCTGCTTAGTCGATTTTAAAGGATCTCAACAAATGTATGTTTAACTTCTACTACAAAGCATACTGCGATGAAGAAATCATATCCTAAATGATAAAATAATGATAGGTACATTGTTGAATTGTTTTTATTACTAGATCAGTCTAACCTTTCATCTGCTTCCATGGGACGATTCCCATTGCTTCTCTGATTCCTATTGTACACGTTTAAGACAGAGGTGGTATTTAGCAGGTTCTGACCAGTTTTGGAGAATCGGTAGCGGAAATTTTGAGTAGTTCAGAGAACTGGCAAATACCACCTCTGACTGGCCCTGCCCCCATCTATTCTCTGC
>JAOYMU010000010.1:40080263-40097997 GCA_025802295.1 Psammodynastes pulverulentus
TCTGAGTCTGCCACCAGCTCTGCTGGCAACTGGCGGGCCACAACCCTTCACTTCTATGAAACTTTTTACTGGTACATGTTGTGTGAAAGGACATTCTCATTGGAATCTGTCTTGTTACCATAATGGAGGTTTCTCCAGAGCCAAAGGGAATAAACCTCTGTCAGCTCTTCTAGATAGACCAAATTTGAAAACTAAAAAGACACAAATTAATATTATTTTTATTATATTGCCATTGTAACAGATTCTTGCAGGTCTGAATGTCCATCCCCCCCAATCCCAAATGTGCTTTTTTAGGAGGCAACTGGACTTTCTTGGTTTTTTATCTTTTGGAGATGTTTCACCTCTCATCCAAGAAACCTCTTCAGCTCTGACAGAATAGTGGGGAATGTAAGGATTTATATTCCTTGCAGATAGCTGGTCATTTGCATCCTTTTTGAGAGTCATTGAAACACTTGGAGATTTACCTGTGTCCTCAGGGTCACCTGAGTAGTGCTCCTGGTTCCAATTTTCTCTGGAAATCCATTCCTAGTCCTACACCATTTAGTCTTCATAGAAAGTCCAGTTGCCTCCTGAACAAGCACCTTTGGGACAACCATGACCTGGATGACTGAGAATCTCTACAGAATAATAAAGCAACTACTTTTTCAGAGTTTCATCTTTTTAGAAATCAAACCAAGTTCTACAAAGGCAAAACTATCATCCAAAAATGAGCAAGGAATATCCGGAAAGACATTAGAACAAACTTGCTGTGTATTCATCAGAAAGAAAATTTAGCTTCTTTGACATCCAGCAGATGTCTGAGTGATTGGACGAAAGCACCTTTGGGACAACCATGACCTGGATGATTGAGAATCTCTACATAATTTTTGCTTCCTCCACCCTTTCCTAATCTTCATAACAACTTAGAGAGGGTCTTCTCTGAGGGATCTTTTTTCAAGTTACACTTCTGCCCTAGGCTTTTTTTCTAACTGTCATCATCTTTGCAGCTCTTCCCCCTGATTCTCAAGGTTATTCCTTCATCTCATTATAGCCTCTCATGCACTTTCTGTGATTAAAATATACTTCAGTTCTACAATTAGATGCCTTTGTCTCAAATCCTCCTCAAACACCTGTGCCTTTGCAAGGTGCTAGCACAGCCTCCTACCATTTTAATTTCCTAAAAATGATTCCGATTCCTTTGCATTACCCAAAGGCATTTTTTTGTTCATAGGTTGCAAAGGCTGGGGTTTTGTTTTGAGTCATTCCAGTTTCCGTTTATATTTTTAAGATAATAGAATTTTCCCCTGCCTAAAATAATTGGCTGGGGTAGATCCATGAAGAAGATCCATGGATCTTCAGGTCTCCAACCCTTTCAAGCATGCTTTCCACAACCTAAAAAGATAAAAGCCATGACTAAAATGCTTCTATATTTTTGGCATTGAGTCCCAGTGACTCACTTAATTATTGTGGAGGCAAGTGAGTGAAGAGTTTATAAAGTACTTTTGCTCATTAAGAAAAAAAGAGCTCAAATCCAACTGATTTGTAAGGTATGTTCTAATTATAGGGGAATAGCAACTGAAAAGTGTAATCAATCCAAGTAACAGTGAGGGCTGACAATGAAACAAATTGGATGAATGTGAATTACAACGGTACAAAGTCATTTAGCATTTTCCAAATTTTACTGTATTTCCCACTACCACAACTTAATCCATCAAACACCAGATTAAACAGTGGATTATTAAAATAATTACTGTTATCTATAACCATTTCAGATGCTACCAGCTAGACAAAAATGTTAATATTAAAAATACTCATAGAAAGCCTATCTAATCAGATGCAGTGCCCATATGTCACCATATGTTGTTGCTTCATCACTTACAGAAACAACACTGTTGGCATCTTTATTTCTTGATTTAAACATTTGTGTTCATCAATATTATTGCTGTTTTTCTAATGATGGAAATGTTTGGAATATCTGTTTTGTAGATTAGGTTAAGCTTTTGACTTTCTGAACATTAAATCTCTCAACGACAGAGGTCTGAAGTTTGAAGAGGCTCTCTGCAAATTCCCCATCTCTCACTCAAACATTTGGTGGAAGTCTGAAAAGTTACATTTTCTTTCTGACCAATGCCCAGCAAGTTTATTCTAATGTCTTTCTGGATGTTCTTTACTTATTTTTGGATGATAGTTTTGCTTTTGTAGAACTTGCTTTGATTTCTAAAAAGCTGAAACTCTGAAAAAGTAGTTGCTTTATTGTTTTGTAGAGATTCTGAGTCATCCAGGTCATGGTTGTCCCAAAGGTGCTTTTTCAGGAGGCAACTGGACTTTCTTGTTTTTTCTTTGAAAACTGAATGGTGTAGGACTAGGAACGGATTTCCAGAGAAAAAATGCAGATTACAGGAACTCAGGTGACCCTGAAGACACTGATAAACCTCCAAGTGCTTCAATGACTCTCAAAAAGAATGCAAATGACCAGCTGTTTGCAAGGAATAGAAATCCTTCCATTCCCCACTATTCTGTCAGAGCTGAAGAAATTTCTTGGACGAGAAACAAAACATGTTCAAAGAAAAAAGAAGGAAGTCCAGTTGCCTCCTAAAAAGCATCTTTTGGGTTACTTTATTATTGTTGCATGTAAAATGGATTTAGTTTTGTATTTTCCTCTGAGAACATAAGGCAGCCTACATGGGAGGGACAAGTTCGTCTCATTTTATCTCCTAAACAACCCAGTGAGACAATCCTAAATAAAAATGACTGGCTTAGAGTCAAACAGAGAACCTTTTGCTCAACTGAGGACTTGTATCTGGGTCCCTTACCCAAATTTAATACATTAATGCATGTACACTGATATGGCTGCACATACCTCTCTTTTTACACACATACTCCTGATGGTCTCTCCCTGAATTCCCTTTTCTTTACAACTGTAACTACAACAAAACCATACCACAAAGAAAAGAAGATTTGGATGATAAGTTGTGGTGGTAGAAAATGAAAAGGAGTGCCTTGGGCTGAGCTTTATGGCTGCAATGGAAAGTGGCATAGGGAAGCAAGCACCATTTTGAAGGATGAGCTCAATTGTTGAGCAAAGGCACACAGATGAATGGATTGAAGGGACGGAAGAGGAGGATAGGAGAGACCTAGGGAGGAAGTAGAGAAGGATGCATAAAGGAGAAGGAGATGGAGAAATGGAAGAGCAAAGAAAAAACACCACAATGTCATTTGGATGAGGGAGATGGAAGAAAATTGTAGCTATGGGAGAGCAAGGCAGATCAAATGGCTTAGATTCCCAACAAGAGAGAAATAGCACATCTGAATTGCAAAAATTCAGAAAGTATTAGAAAGGGACAGAGAAAATCCTAATTCTTGGAAACCATCAAGTGGTTGTCTGGATTCTTGTGATAAAACATATCTCACCATCTTAAAAAAAAGAAGAAACTTGAGATTGTTAATTTCTACTCCA
Organism: Psammodynastes pulverulentus; assembly: GCA_025802295.1. Lineage (NCBI taxonomy): Eukaryota > Metazoa > Chordata > Lepidosauria > Squamata > Psammodynastidae > Psammodynastes > Psammodynastes pulverulentus. The sequence continues at coordinate 40,083,700 of JAOYMU010000010.1, forward strand.
TATATGTGTGAATGTGAAGGATGTGTGTTTGTGTTTGTATTTTATTTTATATTCATGTACACTGAAGAAGGTATTTAATTTCATTGTATGAGGTACAATGACAATAAAGTGAACTAAGTGAACTAACATAAAGCTGTAATCCATGAAGTCAAATGCCAGAATCATCCAGTGTTCTAAAGAGGTTTAGAATATTTTAATTTTATTTTAGAAAATCAGCAAAGAGTTTGTAGCAAGGCAAGGGAAAGGAATGGAAGAAGAGGTAGACCTATACCATCACAAGATGAAGTCAGTTTAGCTCATAAAAGGCATCTTAACCCAACTGATAAGGAACCTTGGAGGATGGATTTCAAATTATCCAGAGAAACTCATCCCTAATAGAATGCTATAAATGAGAATGAGAAATTTCTTACAGATTCTGAGATTCTCTACATAGTTAGAAGAGGCCTAACCCAAATCAGCATTAAAGACTCCTGATTCAAGATCATTGTTTGAGACACCCTTTCCTCTCAAATATTGGGAATGCATTTCTTCTATGTAATAAAAACTAAAATAAAAATGCTTTTCAGAACACAAAGAGTTCTTTTGATTAGATTATGGAGCAAATCCCTTATTTTCCAGCACCGAATTGAACGAATATTTAAACAAGAAAGGTCATCATGTGTCTAAGGTTATCTACTGGGCACTAGTTCAGCATTATCTAACAGCTAGGTTGTTCTGACATAAACGTTTAATTATATTCCCTTGCAGCGTGAAAAGAAATGCATGCATTTTAAATATCTTCACTGATTATAATTTTAAATCAAATGTGAAGCTAGTTTTTGCAACCTGTACATTATCGCTGCACAAACGTTACTTGTCTGATTATTCTAAACACAGTATTTCTGCAACCTAGTTTAAAATCTAATTAAAGTTTTCCCTACACAGAGCAAAGTCCTAACGTATCTTTGTAATACATTCTGGAGCTTAAATAGAACTGCTAGATTGCAGTCTCATCAATATGCTAATGAAATCCAACTCTCTCCTTTACATCTGATTCAAGTGAGATAATGCTAGTATTCAATTGGCAATTAGCAACAGCCTGGATATAGGCCAATAAATTAATGAAATGGAGGTGCTCTTGGTCGATCTTCTCCTTTGGTGAGGAATGGTGTTATGGGTAAGGTTATTTTGTCCTCAGAACCCTACCATTTACAATAGCAAAGGGGAGAGTATATAAACTATAGGGGATGATGAAGTTATTGATGATCTTTTTGCAGTACAACACAGAATCTTGTTAGCTTCATTGATCCCTTTACTTCTCTCCACACTCCTTCACTTAAGCAGTGGGATGCAACTGCTTAAAAGGATCGTGTTCACAGTTTGGTGATACTTATTAGGGCTGTACAGGTTGATATTTTAGATTTGAAGGTCAAAGGGTGCATTGAAGCTATATTTAGGGTATGGATACAATACCAGTCTTCAATTCTTTAAGGTCATACCTTTTACCTTAGGATCATCCAGCATTCCAAAAAAGAACCGTATCTGGAATCTGTGTAACATAAAAAGGGTGGAGTTGAAGTTGAGAAGATGCCAGAGAAGGTCTTGTAGTATCATTGTGAGAAATATTCTCAGCATCTATCAGATAACGTCATTTGACATTGCCCACAGAGTTAGTCTCTGGTTAGGTTTGATGGTGACAAAGACATGTCTTAGTCTTGCTGTTAGGAGGAGTCTTGGTTAAGGCCTCATGGCAGATTTATGTGGTTGGGTTCAAATGGTGAGGACTCTTTGCAGGAGCACAAGACACTGCCTGATTTGGAGGTGATGCTGCACCCTGTTCTCAAAAGGCCATCCATGGACGCAATAGTCTTAGACAATTTTTGCCCAGTCTTCTATCTTCCCTTTGCTGTTTAGAGAGTGGTTGACACATATCTACGAAGATCATTCAGATCATCTGGTCTCAGTCTAGGTCCAGACTAGGCACTGAATCAAAAAGGCATTGGCAGCACTTGTTGATGATCTTTGGAAGGTTTGGAATGATATAACTATTCTGGACCTCCTGTACTTCTCATCAGCTTCAGTACCATCAACTATGATATTCTTCTGGACCAGCTTCAGGAACTGGGAGTAGGAGGCACTGTGTTGTGGTAGTTTTCCTACTACCTCTGCAGCCAGTTCCAGTCACTGTTGGTGAAAGAGGAGAGCTGGAGTCCTAGCCCCCTACAATCTGAGGTACTTTAGATCTTGAGCTGCCACCTTTTCTTTTTAACATCTGCATGGAACTACTGGGGAAGGTCATCCATTGGTTTATACTGATGATATTCAGTTACGTATCTTTAACCCTAGGGAGAAAAACAATTCTTTGATGATGCTGGCTGACTGTCTGAGGATTGTAAAGATCTGGATGAGCCAGCTTCAACTCAATCCTGGCAAGATGGAGTGGCTCTGTGTTTTTGGACCTCCAGGCTATTTGCATTTGGTATGATATTTCATTACTGACTCAGGATAGAGTGGCACTCCTCCAGATTGTTGTTCAATTGGGGATGGGATCCTCCTAGAATCATGTCTCCTGTTTGAAGGGACCTTGCACAATTCATCCAGGGTGCCAACTGTGGTCTAGTTCATGGCCACTCATGCCTTGGTCACTTCCCGTTAGGTTGGGCTCTGTGTGGTGTCCTTGAAGACCACCTCGAAGCTATAACTACACATGCAAGTGATGAGTGCTTCTAGGTTTACCCATATAACTCGGGTAGACAGCCAATTTGGTCTCATGGTTAAGACACTAGGCTAGAAACTAGGAGATTGTGAGTTCTAGTCCTGCCTTGGACATGAAAGTCAACTGGATGACTTTGGGCCAGTCAGTTTGTCTCAGCCTAATTCACATCATATGGTTGTTGTGGGAAAATAGGAGGAGAAAGAAATATTAGATATGTTTGCTATCTTCAGTTATTTATAAAAATAATAAAGGCAGATTAAAAAAGCTCTTGTCTCTGTTGCATGAACTGCATTGGCTCATGTTTTCCTTTCAGGAAACTGTCTGTCCCTAAGAACTTCTACCTGACCTAGCAGATCAGATAAGGTGGGCATTCTGCTAATCTTTTTTCTTATACATTGAAATGTTTTAGGATCTGGGAAACATACTTCTGCTATGGCAGCCCCTTCCCCATGGAATACTCTTCCTGCTGAAGTTCAGCAGGCCTCTTCCATCCTAGCCTTCTGAAAACCATTTGAGAAATGGCTATTCCCCCAAAGTGAGGTGGATGGGAAGATTTAACAACGGACTGCATGGGAAAGCTTAACTTTGGTGCCATTTTTAAATGTTTATGGTTTTAATAGACATATGAATCATTTCATTTTATTATTAACATTTTAAATTGTTGATTGGGAACCATCTAGAGTTCAATATAAGATAGGGGTATAAATCAATCAATCAATCAATCAATCCCTTTTTTTGGTCATCAAATCCAAATTCTTGTGCAACCATAATGCCTAATTAATATGCCATTATTTGACATCTTACTTACCAACACTAACCTAGTAATACAAGAAATATAGAGTAAAGGGCTAGATTACCTAAAACATAATACAATTGTTCGTTATGTTTTGTTTTTATGTTAGTCTTATGTTAATTTTCCTACGAAAGCTGTCTTGAAACATAGCTGCTAGATCAGGGGTGTCAAATTGGATTTCTTCAAGGGCTGGATCAGCATTGCAGTTGTCCTCCATGGGCCAGCCTGGGAGAGATGGGACTATGCCTCCTGTACCACCCTACTGGCCAAAACTTTAACCCTAACCCCCGCACCCTATTTTGGCTGGCAGGGTGCTGCAGGAGGCCGTCCCGGCTGAAAATGGGGTGCAGGGTGGCCACGTGCAGTCCCCCATGCCTCATTTTGGCTGCCAGAGGCACCAAGGGCCAGTACTTTGCTATTTCCAAGCTGGCCCCGCAGGCAAGATATAAGCACCCCGTGGGCCGTATCCAGCCCGGGCCTTGAGATTGACACCCCGGCACTAGATTATTAATGTTGGTTGTCAGCACATCTCATCTGCACATAAAGAGGATTCTTAGATACTAGTTAGGAAAAGTTAATAAATTCCTTGTTGGAGCTTGTGGAGTTCCCAAACACGAGGTAGACTTCCCTGCTATTGATTGTATTTATTTCTTGGAAGATTCCTGTAATATGTTTCTCTATACAGGCAAGAAGTGTGAAATTCTGCAGGTGGGGAAGCGCAGTTTTGCTTTTCGACTCCATTGGTTCCTAACCTTTCATGAACACTTAATTTTTCACACAGAAAGGCACAGTCACGCAGAACAGTCCTGTGGACCATGAAGGGTAATTGGATAACATCTTCGAAAGATTTAGAGGCCTACTAAGGATTTGCTAGCTTTGGAACAGACTGATTCCATGTTTAAAAGATTTGCACTAATAGTTGAAAGAGAAATCTGTCCTGAGAAATTCTAAGTCAGGGCTTACAATAAACATGTATTCAGAGATCATGAATAAGAAAGTCATAAACTAGATTTTTAAAGTAAGATTAAAAAACGGGATTTTGTCCTGCATGCACCAAATATTTTACTGCATTACAGAAAAGATCTGCCATCTAACATAGTGGGTTTTTTTTGGTGTGTGTGTGTGTGTGTGTGTGTGTGTGTGTGTTCGGTTTTGTCAAACTTTGTAGAAATGAACTGATGTAAAACTAAATAGGCACAGTGCCAATATGCAACTTTGATATACTGCTTTAAGAATGTGAAGTGCTAATGAAAGATTGTTCCTGGTTAGCATATTTTTCTATTAAATGGTGCAAAATAATTTTGTATCTCTGAAACCTGTTTCCTGTTCTATACCAGCTGATCAACAATTTTTCAAGATGTTTAGCATCCCGGTTCCTCACTCACATAACAGACAAATGGGGCAAAAGTTTCCTAGTTCCTTCCCATTTCCATTTTTGTATATTAAAATGGCAATAAATTTACACCAGTAATGTATAATGATTTACACCGTCATTTCCTTGAACGGTCCACTAATGAGAGAAGATGGCAAGGAGTAACAGGCAGCAGGGAGAAAGCAGAGCAGCTTAATTCATTCTTTCCATCTGTCTTTACACGAAAGGGAGAAAAGTGGTCCAACCTATCAAAAGCAGTACCATAAAAGACAGATTAGGAATACAAATCAAGATAAGCAAGAAAATTGCACACCTGCCCATCCCAGATGAGTCCAAATCACCAGGACTAGATGGATTACACCTTAAAGTTCCGAAGGGCCTGCCAAACATGATCATGGAACCACTGACCCATATGTTTCAAATATCCAAGAGCACCAGGGAACTATCAGTGAACTGTAAAGAATCTGATATGGTTTCCATCTTCAAAACACCCCAAAAAAATGGATTCAGGAAGCTATAAACCAATCAGCCTGACATCAATAACCGGGAAGTTCCTGAAAAATAACAATGGATCTGCATACGCCTATAAACAAGCAAAGCTATTACTAGAAGCCAACATGGGTTTGTCAAAAACAGATCATGCCAAACAAAACTTATTGACAAAGTAACTAAATTTGTGGACCAGCAGAATGCTGTACACATAGTATAGTCCAATGTAAGACATTTGACAATGTAGGCTACTTCTTGGTAAGATAGAACAATGCGGGATAAACAGCATCATCCTCAGGTGGATTTGCATTGGCTGACCAATCGCACCCAGCATGTAGTCCTCAATGGAATTAAACCTACATGGAAAGAAGCATGCGGTGTGGTGCCCAAGGTTGTATCTCATGCCTAGTAGTATTTAATTTCTTCATAAATGATCTAAATGAGCAGATAAAAGGGAATCATCAAATTTGCAGATGACACCAAACTTTGGAGGGGGAGGATAGGTAATACTTTAGAAGACAGGCTCAAGATCCATTGAAATTGAAACACAGAGCGTATATACAGAGAAATCCACAATTTCTATGTGGTACAATCCCTCTTTTAAGACTAGAAATGATCAGATTTGCTATTCTGAATTTGGTTAGCCATTCTTTCATAGAGAGGTTCAAACATTCCTTCCAATAATAATAGAAATCAAATGGAATTATTTATCAATAATAAAACCTTTCACCAATTTTCTCTAAGTATAATATTCAGAATAAATTGAATATTTTTCTTCTCATTGTTGCACATCTATTAGTGCACTTAACTTCATTATATCATGCTATCTTTGATTTTTTTTGCCAGTTTATGAGTCAAGCCTCACTAGCAGTTTATAAATAAGCCCCAGCAGCTGTTCCAAATTATGTGCTATACAATTTTAAAATTCAAATTTCTAAGAGCTCCATGCTTTTTTCTGTAATTCTTTTTAGTCCTGTGCTTTGTACATGAAAATACCAAAACCAATCAGGCTATCCAGACCACTATGAAAAGAAGTCAGAAAGAACTTCAAAAGAAGCTCTTTATCTTTATCTCGGTCCTATTCATAATCGAATTTTGCAATTCAGATTGTTCTTTCCACACTGAATGAATTTTGTTTTTTCTTTCTCTTTTGTAAATCTTTCATAGAGAAGCAAGAAGAGAATATCTGACCTTACACTTTTCCTGTATTTATTCCAGACATTCATTACATTACTTATGATTGCATAATTTTGTACAAATTGTTTCTGTTTGGACCTAATATATTTATGTACCCCTATGGAACTTCTGTCCCTTCTATAAAGATAAGAGGACGGTCAGAAAATATAATCCACTCTGTAATTCACATTAAGCAACTGGAATGAGGATACAATTTAAACTTTGGAGCCATCAATCCTTCGTACTCTTTCAAACCCTGTAAAATATTGAATGCCATCTTTGATCTTTTATTGGGCCATAGGTAGTCTATTGCTTGTTTATACTGGCCTCTTAATACTTTCTTTTCAATATGCATTGGAATCCTTTGGAAAAGAAAAGTAATTCTTAGTGAAAAATTAACTTGGACAGCTGCAATGGCACCTCTTATTCCCAAACCCCACAGCTGTTCAAGAAGGATTCTGTGGGTGATAGGAGCCAAAACTTCTGAGAGATCAAGGAATATTAGGGTGGAAAGAAGAAAGCAACTAAGCACAAAAAAATAAATTGGAATTCTTTCTGCCAATTTGTCCTTAACTTTCTTAATTTTTAGTAGAGCTTTATATGCTCTTTCCATTTTGAGAACTTTCCTCCTATACCTGATGAGTAAGGGACCTTATAAGCCCTATATGCATTTCCAAATAAATTGGTTCTGGCAGTTACACATTCTTGGTCAGACCATGGTTTTGAGAACAATTTCAGGAGAAATCAGAAGTAGAGCAAATCATCAATGAATTCCCAGCAGAAGTAGAATAGAGGAGAACATCAGTAAGTTCCCTGTAGAGGAGAAGTTGTTGCCACAACTTCAGGTATAGTATTCAGTGCCAAAAGTAGGGCCTCAAACTTGAATTTTTAATCAGTATAAATCTGCTGAAGTGTTACTGTAAATGTACTCTCTTATATTTATATGGTGATGCTGAAGAAATCTTCTCCCTAACATAAGTGAGCTTAAACTGATGTCTACATGTTCTTGACTAATATTGGAGAAAGGAGAAATCCATCATCAATCATAACAAAATTTTGAGCCTATAGTGGATGAAAGGTTAGCATATGTCCCTTTCTTTCAATGGTATATGGCTTGAGCACTAGACTTAAGTAGATTTCAAGAGATTGATATATCTGGATTTTTGTAAAAAACAAAAACACCACTGTCTTCTTTCCCACCCATAACCACAGCTGTATTACTCTGACTTCTTGCATTATAAACAAAAACAAAAACATGTAACTTTTAAAACTCTTCCTAGTTCTTCACTGATTACAACATTATACATGTGTTGATAGCCTTAGAAATCATAACTACAGTGGGCTCATTGAAAAGGCCTCTTCCACACACTGATCCAATATATATTATTTTAGCGATGTTTCATACAGTTGCAGAGGGAAGCATGGCTGGCATTTGATCTCTGCTTACATATGGTTGGAACAGCAGTTTGCATGCAAAACTTCAAATTGGCAAGAGTTATTATCACACATTGCATTAAATATATTCAGTATTATGCCAGTAATCAGCAAAGCAACTGTAACTGTCACACTAAATCCAGCAATTGTAGTCTTTAATTTCTGTTGTACTTAGATAAGTTTACATTGTATTTAAAAAGCTACACAATTATGACTCTGCATGGTATTATGCAAAACAAATTAGAGTGGTTTTGGTTCCTTATCTCAAAAAAAAGAAAAAAAAAGAAAAGAAAAAGAAAGATGTGATGTAAAATAAATTAGTGTGGGCATGAACAAGCAGTAGCCCAATTCTGTGATTAGCACATTTTTTTTGCAAAGGAAACTAATATCCCTATATAGAAAAACAATCTTCAGGATACACATATTCCTAAAAAAACAGAGTTGCAAATTTTCTGTCCACTCATGACCATCTGCTTAGTTGGAAAAACCAAACAACACAAACAAATTCCATTACATCTACGAAGGTAGAAAACTGATAGAATGGAAATCAAATTCAGTCTAACTGTTGGTACTTTGCAAAGCTAACGTCTTAAAGAGAGAGAGAGCGGAAAAAATGATCAAATTCATTGCTTGTGAACTGTGTAGCAGGGGTTTACATGAGGAACATCAATCAGATCCTTGGTACATCTGTTCTGTACCCTTGTTCCTGCAAACCAAATTCTTTTTCCAGTCTGGGCCTGCAGCTTAAAACTGTTTATGATATACATTGAGTTGACCTAGTTCCATTTTTGAAAGCTTGAAAAGTGCTGCTTGTTTGGCAGCTTTCTTTGGGAAATTAATCTGAATTCCAAAATGGTTTTTTTAGTGACTCCCGTGGTCATTCAATAAAAAACTGAAAAAAAGAGGACATAAATCTTTGGAAATGCACTCCTAGGAATTCTTTTAGGAATCTGCATGGTGTCATTTATTTCTTGCAATATACTTGACTGATTATTATTGTGATACATACAGTATGAATTGGAAAGGTTTAGTCTCATTGCAGCAACGAGTTCAGGAATGGATAGGAAGCTACTGAAAATTCAAAGGACAGCCTTAGATACACTTTCTAGTTTCTGCTGCACTTGAAACTAAAGATATATAGCACAAAACTTATGGAGCACAAGAGCAACAACAACAATTCAAGCATAATTCAGGTATATTTTATATTGAACTATGCAATTGTCTTTACATATAAAACTGGTGCTGTGGCATAATCAGCATAAAACAAGCGGGACAATGCTTCTTCATTCATCTATGTGCCATGGTGGTACAGTGGTTAGAGTGCAGTACTGCAGGTTACTTCTGCTGCCTGCCGGCTGCCTGCAATTTGGCAGTTCGAATCTCGCCAGGCTCAAGGTTGACTCAGCCTTCCATCCTTCCGAGGTGGGTCAAATGAGGACAAAATGGGGGCAATACGCTGACTCTAAACCGCTTAGAGAGGGCTGTAAAGTAGTATATAAGTCTAAGTGCTATTGCTATTAGCAACATCAATTTTGGGCTCAATTGTGGTCATAAGTTGAGGACTATATTTGGTAGTTGTGAGACACACTTAAGTTGGTTTGGGTGGGTAAAGGTGATGGGCAGGACATTGGAGCAGAAAAGGAGCACAGGTGAAATTTGGGGAAATTTTCTTTTGGGGTTTTGGAGAGAAATCCAATCTGGAGGGGAAGAGAAGTCATGTCGTTTTTTAAGCGAAGATAAAGTTTTAGGGCTTTTTACTTTGGTTACAGTAGCTATATGACCTGTCTCAAAACTGCAGAAAACAACATTACCAAAATGACTGCAGTATAATCAGAGGGGAATTTGGGAGAGCACGCAAGGGAGTAAGGGTCCATATGCATCTTTTTACATCCAATTCAAATACATTTCAGCCATTGGCAAATTGCCCCACTGGGAACGCTACAAACTGTAAGGGAAACACCAGAAAAGGACTACTGCATTTTATTCTGAGGAAATCAATGTTCTCCTGGAAAAAAAGGTCTTTTAAAACAAGGACAACATGCTAAATCACAAGCACATTCTCTTGGAAATATGTACCAAACCTGGCCACAATATGTTTTCCTTATCTGATGTGGGTTTGAAAGCAAAGTATATTGTATTTTTAAACATTAAATACCTCATTCTAAATTAAATCAACTGAAACCAAAGCAACTTAAATAACCTGTTCTAAAAGACACAATCAACCACAGATAATTGAAGGTGTGGAAAAAATATAAAAACTGAAATGCAGTTAATTCAGGTAATTTTACTTAAGAGCTTTTCTTACTTTTTCAGTTTTTTGCTGGAGAATAACCATAAAGTAATCTAATTTTTAGCTTTAAAATCCTGCGGTATTAGTCAAAGCAATCAGCAAATGAACATAACAGCTGAATATTCTTGAAATTTTATATGGAAGATGTGGGATCTACATACTGCATCAGGACAACGATTAATAAATAACTACAAATATGGAATTTCTTGAATTCGAGTGTCTTGAAGCATCTGGGCCAGCTACTGATGTGGGTGTATACACTCAGGGCTTTTTTTGAGCCGGAACCCGACGGAACTGCGTTCTGGATCCTTTTCGGAGTCCGGATCACGTGGTCCGCCTCCACCAATCGCGCGCTATTACTTCCGGGTTTTTTTAGCACGATTGGGGGGGGGGGGCGTTCCGGCACCTTTCCTCCGAAGAAAAAAAGCCCTGTATACACTAAAGCAGAAAATACTTACTAGTGCTATGCTGAACAATACTTCTATTTCTTTACAGTTGGTTCTCATTGAATCTGCTGAAAAACAGATTGGTTGCTATGATATTTTTCAAAAGAGAACAAAAGGAGATCTAGAATTCTTGCACTTAACTATACTTATGAGATGTATGGAAGGAATGCCTTTACATGTTGTCTTTTTGGTTGCACTTCCTGGTCTCGTAACATCTGACAGGATTGGTGTGTTCTGGGTTCCATCACTTTGGCAAAGTCATCTGATGGAACCCAAGGAATGGACTTTCTCTGTTATTGTCCCTGTCCCTTGGAAGAGTATTCTCTTAAGAACCTGACTGGCCCCAATCCTGCCTACCTTTGAGAAGGAATTAAAGGCCTAGTTTATTCTTCACATTTGGGTTGGGAGTAATAGGACCTGTTGGATAAACAGATTAATGTGCTTGCATGCTGTTGGTTTGGGTGCTGAATTTAAACTGTTGGTTTAATTGTTAAAGCGCCAGGCTAAAAACTAAAAGACGGTGAGTTCTGGTTCTGGCTTTGGCACGAAAGCTGGCTGGGTGACTTTGGGCCACTCATTTTCTCTCAACCCAACCTACCTCACAGGGTTATTAAGGGGAAAATAGGAGGAAGGAGGACTATTAGTATGCTAGCTGCCTTATCTATCAAAATGATAATAAAGGTGTATAAAAATATCTAAAATATAAATTCTTGCTTCTACTTTGTTTTCTGATGTGTTTTTATTGGGGTGGGTAGGTGGGTGTAAAACAGCATAACTACTTCTCCATTAATCTGTTGCCTTTCCTGGGTTCCATTCTCCAATCAAATCCCAGATGAAGATATTGTGAGGCTACCGTAGTCTTCCTTGGGACTTTCTAAAAACAGAAACTAGAGGCAAGTAAGGAAGCTGTAGAATAATATTTCTATAGAAATTCTAAAATATTTTTAACATAAGGTAGAAAACAGAAGCCTCTGACGTACGGGAAGAAAACTGGAAAATACATTATGTCCTAACACATAAGATATAGACAGATAGACCCACCAATGAGAAAGTGTCATATGTGGCTGTATTAATAGAGCACAGCGTTCAAAGCTAGAACATTCAAAATTGGTAATAAGATCTGTTAGTCTGAGCAGCTGGAAAATTAGAGCTGAACATATGAATTCAAATCAGGATGTTGCATAAATTCAACATTCTGTACTTGGAAACGTATGTGATCCATCCACTGAGACACACAAGTGCTACCTATGTACGTATCATCCCATATGGATAACACTTTATACTGTACTCGGTCAACTGGTTCGTCAGTCAAAGTCTAGATTTAATTTTGGGCTTTACACAACTATTTTGAAATATAAACCTTCCATCCCACCCCCATGATGTTCTATTGATTAATTACATTAATTGCAATATGCCTAAACCAAAACCTCTATAATTCCAGCATCTGAATTTGAAGGCATAGGATTGCAAGGCCTTCCAGTTCCCAAGAATATTTGTGATCACAGGATAACATTCATTCATTCAAAGGCCCCCAAAGGCAAGAATTGCAACATGAAAAGATAGGAAAATTAGCTCAAGTGCTGCTTAAGCATGCTCAATTTCCTCCAGCCCAGATCTATTCAAACCACACTCTTGAAATACTTATTCAAAACCAAAGATCCAAGTTCCTCAAGATAAAACAGAACAGTAAGAACCTACAAATGTGACACATCATCAAAATGTGATAAAAGGGACAGAAAGGAAGATCATAGATTTTTTTCCTCCTAGAAACTGCCCATAGGGAAGGGAAACAGAACTCTAATGGGATTTTTATATATCACTAAAGAGACTATTTTGATATTTTAAGCTACAGATCAAAAAAAAAAAAAAAAGGAAGAGAAGAGAAGAGGAAACTATAGCAACAAAATTCCCAGCAAGAACAAAAATATACGGTCCAGGGCCAAGATGCGTGCACACACTGCAAACCGATGAGAAAATATATCTTTTTTTTATTAATTTCCTAGAATACTGGACAGCTTGTCCAAAAGTTGTTTGTACATTTGGACAGGATCTTGCCGAAAAGACGATTTTAATCAAAGGCTTTCATGGTGGCAGTTGCAGCTTGTTTCTTCCATTTGTTTGCCCTTAAAGGCTGAGCTATTCATTCTAATTGCATTAGGGACAGGCTATAAATCCCCTTCTCCATTCTCTTGTTAGAGAAGGGCTTTTTACGGGTTGTTGTTGTTTTTTAGTGTGGAAAGGAGGACATTATGCAAAAAAGCACTCCTAATAGCCATTCAGTCACTGGGCTTCCGTGACAGCTTTATTTAAGGACCAAAGCTTGTTAACAAGCTGAATGGTTAGCAGTTTAATGATCTGCTTAGAACATAGCAACACCACCACCATACACACCCCAAAAAAGTGTGCTGAATTTCATTTCATTCCATAAGCCCACGTTCTCCGTGGGTTTCATAGAAAATAGTCACAAGGGTTTTAGACTTCAAAATGCACAACATTAGGACTCCGTTCACCCACAATGTGTGTACAAATTCTTCTAGATTCCAATCAATTTGTTTTAAAGTAACTTTTATTTTAAGCTAACTATTTTAGCTGTGGACCATAAGGAAGGCTGAGTGCCAAAGAATTGAGGCCTTTGAACTATGGTGCTGGAGAAGACTCCTGCAAGTCCCTTGGACTGCAAGGCGATCAAACCGGTCAGTCCTAGAAGAGATCAGCCCTGACTGCTTTTTAGAAGGCCAGATCCTGGAGATGAAACTCAAATACTTTGGCCACCTAATGAGAAGGAAGGACTCACTGGAGAAAAGCCTAATGCTGGGAAAGATTGAGGGCAAAAGAAGAAGGGGATGACAGAGAATGAAGTGGCTGGATGGAGTCACTGAAACAGTAGGTATGAGCTTAAATGCACTCCAGATGGTAGAGGACAGGAAGGCCTGGAGGAATATTGTCCATGGGGTCGCGATGGGTCAGACACTACAACAACCCATGTTACTCTCGGATAGCAGGACCTGGATGTTACTTATATGCCAAAGGAGATTTCAACTATGCAGTATAGAGATTTTAAAACATTGCTGGAGCCATAGACACTGAACTCCATGGCTTAGATTATATATTTCTTCACCCTTTTTGCTGTTTCTCATCATTCTACCTTTAACTGTTCCTTGAGTTGCAGATTGGTTTTGGGATATTTAGTCTTAAATTATTGGAAACATTTTTTTAGCTCAGCTGCCACCTCTAATGTTCAGGAAATCTATGTGAGCAATACATGTGTGGCTCTTTATGCACAGAAAGCATGCCATGTTTCTCATAAATAATTTCACTTGCTCCCATTTTCTAGTCTGCTCTATATCAGCATTTCTCATCCTCAGCAACTTTAAGAAAGTGGACTTCAGTTCCCAGAATTCCTCATTTCCAAGTATAAAGCTACTTTTCTTTTCTACAATCTAAATGCAAATAGATTTAAATTAGGGAAACAGTTATTTTTGAAATAGCAAAATAGGACTTAGCATTGTTCCTGTGCTTTTTAATCTTATATGCAGGGCTTTTTTTCGGCACCAAAAGGTGCCGGAACGCGCCCCCCCGTCACGTTAAAAAAACCCGGAAGTA
>JAOYMU010000010.1:40339531-40350170 GCA_025802295.1 Psammodynastes pulverulentus
TACTAGATAAGATATAATAAAATTCAACATATTGTAAACAATGTACTTTATAACTGAAACCAATAAAACTTTTTCTATATAGAAAAAAAAAAAAAGAACCTATGTTACTGACCATGTAATAGAAAACATTCATACCAGAGGTGGGATTCTGCTGGTATAACAACCGGTTCGGTGATCGCTCGCGTGAACAGCGATGCAAAAATCCTTTCCTGCTATGTTACTTCAGGGGAATAACACAGCTGAGGAGCAGCAATCCGCTCTTCCGTGCTAATCAGCTGGGGCGATAAAGGTCAGTACAATGCAGGGTGGGCAGGTGGGTCCCAGCTGATCTTCAGAGATACTGGACTGTCCAAACCGGTCCAAACTGGCAGAATCCCACCCCTGATTTCATATTCAAAACTTTCAAAATCTATTTTATATTTTATTTTTATGGTTATGCAACAACTCAAGCTGACTTCCAATATGATATGTCAACGTATACAATAGGAGAGAAACGTAACTCTTTCTGCAATTCTTTAAAGTAGCTGTATCCTTATCTCAGATTATGTGACAGCAGCAAAGTGCAGATATGTGCTCCTAGACATGGCTACTTTGAAGAGTTGCAGAATGGAATGCTCTTTTCCCTGGTTTTATCCTCTACAAGCTTTCGTCATCAATTGTGAAGTGCTCTATCAGCTATACTATTAATATAGTATGAATTGCAATGAATTGCAATCTATTAATAAGCATGCCTGATGTCTTTCACAAATTAATATTTTTGGTGCTGAAAAAAACATGCATTAGATTCCCACATCAGGCTAGGCCAGGGGTCAGCAACGTGCGGCTCTGGAGCCGCATGTGGCTCTTTCATCCCTTCGCTGTGACTCCCTGTCACTCAAAATATGTGTAACAACTGCCAATGTGTGACACCTGCCGGCACGCGATTTATTGAGGTTTTTGACCCCCAATAGGCCAACCATGGGTAAATCCAGGAAAAGAAAAGTTTCAGAAGAAAACAAAATCTTTAATTCAACTACATACATAGTTTTGTGGCCGCTCAGGAAATAGTCAGGCACGGGAAGGGTTTTGTGGCTCCTGGTGTTTTCTTTTCTGTGGCAAACGAGTTCAAATGGCTCTTTGAGTGTTGAAAGGTTGCCAACCCCTGGACTAGGCAATAATGTGCTTTGCTTAGCTTTTCCTTACTACATTACATGAACCAAGGTGTAATCTTTTAAAAATCTTAGCTTATGGCTTAGTATGTTATTCAGCTGAATAAGTAATTTGTAATTTGTTTAGTAATTTGTGAATCTGTGTAGCATGCATCCTCCTTAAATCTGCTTCTGTTAGGTGAAGAATAAGGAAAAATTCCTATATAGACTATTACATCCAAGCAGCTTCTGTTTAGTGGCCAACAAATAGCCTCTTACTAGTAAGTCCCCTTGTGAATGCAAATAGCAAAGCAGCTGGCACTTCAGAGAGAAGACTTGGAAATTCATAACCCCTCAAATTATTGCTCGTTGTCATATTATTACTTTGATGGTATCTATTTTCCATCACATAGAAATCTGAGTTTTCTGCAAGTATCAAAACCTTATTTGGTCTTGGGGAAAAACAACAACATTCTCTCTGCATTACAATAAGATGGCTTTGTTTGATTGTTTGTTCTTTTTTATCTTGTATTATATCTTCTGTGCCTCTATCTTGCTTTCATCTCAATTTTCAGTATTTTGACCTCTCTGGCTGTAATGTATATCAAAATGTCACTATAAAGTAAAAGCTGTGATCTACTGCAGTTTAAAAAGGAAGCGGATCAATGGGAGTTCCTGAAGGCAAACTGAGAAATATAAAATGACAGCAGTAATAATCTATAATTCACTATCCCGGGGCACCCACCTTTTCTGTCTAGAGAAATTCATCCATCTTGACTGTGACTCAGATTTTTAAAATTTTTCAGAAATGCTCAAATATAAGCCCGATTAAAAGGAACTCAAAGAGTTGAAATAAAGGTTACAAAGAATTCTGAGTTATAACATCCACTTCCGAATTAGAAGTTAGTGTGTTTGTTGTTTGTTTACTTACTTACTTACTTACTTACTTACTTACTTACTTACTTACTTACTTACTTACTTACTTTCCTTTGAGTCAATGGTTGCTCCTGATGGCTAGCTGGAAACATCCCCATGGTTTTCTTGGCATGAATTCAGAAGTGGTTTGCCATTGCCTGCTTACAACATAGAATAATAGGGTTATAAGGGACCTTGGAGTCTTCTAGTGCAACCCCCTACTAAGCACAAGACTATTCCAGAAAAATGGTTGTCTGGTCTTTTCTTGAAAAACTCCACTGATGGAGTACCCATATGTATCAGTAATAAGTCATTCCACTGGTTAATTGTTCTGAGTATCAGGAAATGTCTCTTTAGTTCTAGGTTGATCTTCCACCTGTAACTTCTTGTCCTGCTCTCAGGTACTTCTGAGAATAGGTTGACTCCTTCTTCTCTGTGACAGTTCTCTCTATGAAATTGTGGATGCTCTTTCATGATGCTTGGAGGTTCTGGAGACTTGGATGGGGAACAATGATCTTCAACTCACCCTGATAAGATGGAGTAGTGTGGGTAGCAGCTCATCAGTAGCCAGGAGTTTACCATCTTTGGTCCTGGATGGGCTTGCACTGCCCCAGATGGACCCAATGTGTAATCTGAGGGTTCTCCTATCCCCATGACTCTGCTCCTACCTTCACTTAACTTCATCTTGTGTGCCAGTTACTTCTTTTCCTGGATCCTTTTTTCCTTCACTGATATTCTGGTCATCTTCCACATGGACAATTACAATGTGCTCTACATGACACTACCTTTGGAGAGTATCTGGAAGATACAGCTAGTGCATAATATGGCAGCACGAACATTCATAGGTGCCCCTTGGCTTATGTATATAACATGACTACTACACAAGGTGCAGTTTGTTTCGAGGCCCAATTCAATGTGTTGATTATCACCTTAAAATCTTTCATGCTATGAGGCCAGGTTACCTGAGGAACTGTCTTATCCTAATTATATCGGCCTATCCTACCTGGTCAGACAGGCAGGATATCTTGCGGATCCCATTGGTTAAAGAATTTAAGCTGTTGCTATCCAAAAAGGAGATCCTTCTAAGTCATTTTTCCTGCCACCCGGAACATTTTACCTCAGAGCTGAGTGATTCCCTCACTTTTAGAGCCTTCAGAAAGAATGTTGAGACCTGGCTTTGCCAATTGGCATGGAAATCAAAGAGTGATATGTATTCTGTCCTCACTACACGTTAGTCTTTATGCAGCTTGACATGCTGCTAAACCCAGCTATCCTCCAATAAAACAGACTATGTGCATAGATCTGAATGCTTTATTGAAAGAACAGGATATGGTGGATCTGGGGAAAATAGGAATACATACAATGAGAACCAAATACAAATTACTGCTGAACGTAACAATTATTAAATACAAGTAATCTAAATCTCACCAGCGACGCTCTTTGTGTGGGATGTGTGTTTGTCCTTGAATGACCATGTGCCACAGATTAAGGTGGATCCTTCTTTGTGCTTCTGCCTTCTCCAAATGCTAAAGGAAATGGAGTCTGGCTTCCCAGCATGCACTTGTTTTGAGAGTGCGGGCTGATGGGTAAAGAGGTTGGATCAGCTTCAAACAATATAATTGGTATTTGTTTCTCCGGCCACTAGATGAGGCTAGAAAGCAATAACAGTGTATAAAAGTTATATGCTGGAACATGACAATAGGCAACTCTGGGGATGGCTGGTATCCTGAGGAATACTCATTGCCCTGTTAAGTTTTTAATTTTAAAAAACGTAATCCTACTTTTATCTTGTTTTTAACTTTGTTCTTATTTATGTTTATATACTGTGTTTTTTTCATTGTAAGCCATCCAGAGTCACTTAGTTAAGATGATCACACACACACACACACACACACACACACACCTAATTATTTCACACTTTATCTATTTGTTTTGGTCATTTGCAGAGAGAAAAAGAAAGCGAATTGAAAATATGTCATCTTTCTCATGCAAATCCTTCAAGCTTAGAAGCTTAGTAACATGGTGAGATAGGCACTTTGTAGCTGAAGAAATAGCCTGCCTGCAAGCACCCACTATGTGTTTATTTTGAAACATCAGTTTTACTGCAGTTTGAACTATACCCAAGAGGAACCAGAAATAAATCAGTTTGACTCCCAAACATGGATGACAAGGATCCTGGAGGTCTGGAGTTGCTTTAGAACTGGCTCTGTGTATTCATGTGGAAGCCCTTAAAAAAATAGACATTGGCACACTTAGCCACATAACTTTGCTCTGTCAGTAAGGCTGTTTATGCGTATTCTTCACAGATGAGTTCAGCAAATCCCACACGGATTCTGCCATTTCCAATTTTATCTCTTGGGCAGCAGTTTAACTTATCACTGCCTTTCTTTCTTCAATCTGGCTGCTGAAAGTAACTTCAGCAATCCTTAGATCAGCAAAAGTTTTGTTGAAATAATAAACAGAGAAACTATTAAACCCGCTGATCTGCTCCTTTGGCAGAAATTTATTTTGTTTTAAGTTGTATCTATAACGGAGATATGAATGAATGAATGAATGATCTCAGTTTTAAAATAAGCATTAAAACAAATATAGATATATTTGAAAGTCATTTCTTTATTATCCCTTTTTAACATTTTATATTAAAATAGATATAAGGTACGATTTAAGGTAATTTGCATTTATGACATTTAAAATCTTTGCTTTCTAAGAGAGCTCCTTATTATTAACATCCTATTTTTAAATTACTCCTAGGTTTCCCAGATACTATTTAAATCCATGTGTCTAATTGCTAAAGTATCATAATCTGATCAGGTATAAAGTCTGTTCTTTTTGTTAACCGCTTCAAAAGCCTGAGTGATAGATCTTAGCCTCAAAATCAATTAATGTCCAAATTGAGCATCTGTCTGACAAGTTCTCCATAATGTTTTAGGAGAGGAATTATTGTGCTGGAACACTCACTTTATATGCAGAAATCTAAGATTAAATTCCTTGCAATTCCAAGTTAAGTTGGAAAAAAAAACACCTCTGAATCATTATACAAATTAATATAGATAATATTCAGCTAGATTCAGCTAATGGACTGATTCATATGTACTGGGGTGGACCAGTGGTCAATTTTGAAATTTCTCACCAAAATAGCTGTCATAATGAATCACCAAATATCCATTTAACAGAATACATCTAAGTATTGTGTGTTAACATAGTACATTTATGAATGTGCTCCTGATCATGCAATTTATCTTCCTAAGCAATTACCGATCTAGCTTTATTTTTTCTTGGCAGGTGGAGATCTTAAAAAGGAAGCCACCCATCGGTGGCCTCAAAATATGGGGCTCAGAGCCATACTTGTAAATGAAGAAACTAGACAAAGGCATGTTATGAAAATAACAATGATGATAGCAATGACGATGATGATAATGATGATGATACAATTGGGTCAAGTTTGACAGGAAATTTAACAGGCACTGAAAATATCAATGTACTTTGGTACCTCTGGATGGTATATTAAGGCTAAGCTATCATGAATGATTAGGACTAAAATTTACGATATAGGGATTTATATGAATTATCAAGTTTTGTGGCAGCTCATGCTGAGTATAACATCCCGTTCCATTAAAACACAATCTAATTTAGCCTGTTTACTTAGCCATAGCAATAGCACTTAGATTTATATACTACTTTATAATGCTCTACAGCCCTCTCTAAGCGGTTTACAGAGTCAGCATATTGCCCCCAACAATCTGGTCCTCATTTTACTGACTTCAGAAGGATGGAAGGCTGAGCCAACCCTGAGCTTACCAATTCCTTAAACCATAAGAAGACAAGCAAAAGACATTTTTTTTAACAGAACTATCAAGGCTGAGAAACAGGATGGACTTTAAAAAACACAGCCATCCTTTTGTCTGCTGTGCACAATATATTCAGAGAAACACAACCGTTGGATTTTGCTGGCATTATGCATTCAATAAAGCTTTTGTGTAGCGCTGCTTTTCGCAGCTCATAAATGCAAGAAATAATAATGGTGTTAAATCAAGTAGCATGCATCCAGAATCAAAGAACATCATGGTAAGCTAGGCACATTTGAGCAAATCATCGTAGATAGTCAGGTCACATAAGACACATTATCAAGATGCAGGGACTCTCACTTCACAGTAGGAAAAACATGTGCAAGTCAGAAGCAGTGGTCCTTTCTCAGTGTGGTTTGGACAGTTTCCAAGCTGATCCTGAGAAACATAGAATGACATCCTTCTCTTTTCTAGGCACTAACGTTGATTACCTTTTATTTAATTTCTGACTTTTCTGATGTTCTAATGAGAACATTTGGAACAAATTTCTGAAATAAGGAAAATCAGGCATGTCAAACTCAAGGCCTGTGGGCCAGATCCGGCCTGCGGGGTGCTTAGATCTGGCCCATGAGGCCACCCCAGTAATAGTGAAGGACTGGCCCGCAATGACTCTGCCAGCAAAAACGAAGCTCAGGAGGGCCGCACACAGCCTTCCTGAGCTCCGTTTTCATTGGCAGAGGATGGCAGGAGGACATCGCAGTCGAAAACGGAGCTCAGGAGCCCATTTTTGCTTGCAGAGCACTCAGGCCACCACAGGTGCCCCCAACACAAGTGACATCATGCTGGCCACACCCACCATGGCCACGCCTCCCCAGCTCCCCAAGGTCAAATGCAGCCTTAATGCGGCCCTCGAAATTGATTTTGACACCCCTGAGGTAAACTATAGAACATAGAAATCACAGGGCTGGAAGGAACCTCAGGGGTCTTCTAGTCCAACCTCCTGCTCAAAGCAAGAGACATGGGCAAAATTATTCAGAGAAAAACTTTTCCCTTTCTCCTTTTCTAAAAAAATAAAATAAAAACTGAAATAAAATTATTTTTCTCCTCAGGAAATGTCTTTATATTGTAATGTTGTTTCAAACTGGCAAAGTTGGTTGTTTTAAATCAAGGCAATAGAACCAAATTCCTGTAATAGAATTAAAAAAAAGCCACTGCCAATGTTTTAGATAGAAATGGAATGGTGATTTGGGATATCCTTTTAATTCCCTTCCCAGGAAATCAAAGAAGATATACATTTTTTTCCTCCCTTCACAGCAGTGAACTATTCAACAAGCACTATTTTATTGCAGTTTAAAGGATTAGCTTTTCAAAGGCACTTGTATTTGGTTTGTAGTAATTTAGGCATAATGAGCTTGGTGAAGAAGCAAGGCTCAAAGGAAGCATATACACAGAGGTACAGCAAAGACATAGTATAGGACATAGTAAAACAAAAAAACAAAAAAAATCACAAAAATCAAGAATGTTTCATCCCTTGTTTGTGTCTCAACATACATTTCAAGTGCCACTCATAGGCCTTAGGAGGGACATTTCATAACAACTGCTGCATATGTCAACACCGTTTTCAACATTTAATGGTTTATATATTTATTTCCACAATAATTCATGGTGATGCTCTCCTGTCTAAGGACTTCTGAGAGCAGAGGTGGGATTCAGCAGGTTCTGACCAGTTCTGGAGAACCAGTAGTGGAAATTTTGACTGGTTTGGAGAACTGGTGGTAACCTTCCCCTGGAGTGGGATGGGAATGCAGAGTTTACAGTATCCTTCCCCTGCCACACCCACCAAGCCATGCCACACCCACCAAGCCACGCCCACAGAACCGGTAGCAAAAAAAATATCGAATCCCACCATTGTGTGAGAGAATCTGCAAGTCTAAAATATTGCTGTGCCCATGAACCCCTCAGGAAATGATACTTCACATCTCTATGTTGGTTTCCTCAATTTAAATTAGGCTGAATAGTTTCTAAGACTATATAGGTTTAGTTTTCGGCCTAAATCTTTAGTTGCCACTGCTTCCTGACTAGCTTCTGCCATTAAAACAAATGGTATATTTTGGTCATCGAAAGTATTACCCAAGGTTGTTTTTTACCTTGACCAACTGATGGGTGGCTGTCTCAGGAAAAGCTAATAGTTGCTGAAAGTTGCGGGATTCTGCCAGGTTTGACTCCAACCCCAATTGCTCATCTAATTAAATTGTATCCTGAACTCAGTGGCAGACAGGTTTGGTGCATGGGTACCTTCCAATAATGCACAACTTTATTTATTGCATTCCAATCATTTTGAGTTGCTGCAAAGAATATTCTGCATAAATTCTAGGGGTAGCCACAATGTCTTTCCAAACATACATCTGTATTATTGGTTATTGTTGTTCTTTTATCTCTCCAAAGTAGGCATAGTGCATAGGGATGTTCACTGTTTTAGCTTCCTTTGTGAGAAACTAATATTGCTTTTATTTGTGCGTTTGGTTTGCAAGATGACTTTCATTAACTTATTGTGCATAAGTGCACAAACGTGCCTATCGTCCCCTGTCCTAATTTCTTTTTCTCTTATTTGTATCAATTTTATATATTCATAATTATGTTTATACTTATATGTATTATCCAATGTATGCTTGACAAAAACAAACAAACAAACAAACAAGAGAGACTGTAGCATGAGAGATTAACTCAACATCCACCTCTCAGCAAATACAGAGATACTCCATCTAAGGGATTCTCTTGAATCTGCCCGTCATAATCAGCAAGGATAGAGTAGTGAACTCCGGTCTCGGGCGTGTTTCTTCTTTGTGTCGTGGAGGTTATTTGTGGGTCTCCAAAGGTCTACAACAAAGACCCCCAAGGCAGTTGAAGAAGCATTTGTACTTCCCTCCAAGAGATAATAGATTGAGTTGAAGCTCGGATACTCTTCTGTCTGCGAAATTATCTCAACTTACTGCTAGCCTCAAGCAATTGTTAGAGAGCAACATTTCATGCTCTTTGCCTCTCAAGAGTTTGTAGACAGCTATCAGGATTCAGTGTAATCTAAATGGCAAGGAGTCCTCGGGGGAGAAAGAAATACTTCTACTGTAATATCCATTGTCACTGAAGAACTAATAGCACCAGGTAAGAGAGCCCTTATTTGGATCTCCCCACACAATTCCTTGGACTCAAGTCTAAGCCTACCATGGTCTTCTTTGATATCATCACTCATCAGAAATTCTGTACGTCAAAGCTGTCGAAGTATCCCATCGGGAAGAATGGACTCAAAAGAAAATGCTTGCTCGCCATACTCAGCACATGAGAAAGAGAGGGTTGATGAGCTACTAACAGGAGAAGGAACTGGACACATGCATTTCCTGGAGCTTGTTCCAGTTCTTCTCTCAGTAGTGGGATGCGGTGGCTTAGTGGCTAAGACGCTAAGCTTGCAAACCGAAGGGTGGGCAGTTCAGCGGTTCGAATCCCTAGTGCCCCGTCACGGGGTGAGCTCCCGTTCCTTGTCCCAGCTTCTGCCAACCTAGCAGTTCGAAAGCACTGCAAAAATGCAAGTAGAAAAATAGGGACCCCCTTTGGTGGGAAGGGAACAGCGTTCCGTGCACCTTTGGCATTGAGTCATGCCAGCCACATGACCACGGAGGTGTCTTCGGACAGCGCTGGCTCTTCGTCTTTGAAACAGAGATTCACTTAACAGCTATGACAGGAAAGATTGTAAAATGGGACAAAATTCACTTTCAACAACTGTCTTGCTTAGCAACAGAAATTTTGAGCTCAATTGTGGTCGTAAGTTGAGGACTACCTATATTCATTGCCAGACTCTGTGTCACGTTCCTCTTGCATCAATTCATGAGCCATCCACCATTCCATGTTTCTGCCTCTAAAGGCCACCCAGAAGCTGCAGTTGTGCAAAATGCAGAGGTCCATTCACTCACTGGCTGGCTGTTTTCATTATACCTGTGCAGAAATAAGCTTCTTGGCATAATGTGAGTTTTAAAATCAGACTTTTTCTCACCGGGACTAGTGGATAGAGAATTAGAAAAGATTATAAGAGGTTGGTTTTGAACATAATAACCTTTGTGCAATTATTAAATGCACAAAGATGAAATATCCACAATGGAGAAATGGTTGGTGAAGATGACAGCATTTGCAGAGAGGGTAAAATTTACTTGTCTGAATAGAGAAAAGAGAGTAACTACATTTGCAATTGACTGAAAACCTTTTATGGAGCTTTTGCTAAAAATAGGGGAAAAAATGAACTTGTCATTTACGGGTTTGATAGTTAGAAAAGGTAGAACATAGAAAAAGACCCACCAGATAAGACAAAATATACATGTATTTATAACTGGTGTAGAGATCAGAAGCCACTTTTCTGCATCTTTTTTCATTTGTATTCTTACTTATTACGGTTCGTCACAAGTCAGCCAATGTTCAGACTGGGTTTGGGTTTTTTTTGTCTATCGATCAAGTCCTCCCCAAGGACATTGGATAGGTAGATGTTGATGCTTGATGGTGTTAAAGGTATTGTTACAGGATGTAAGCTCTTCCAGGTAAAGCTGCCTTTTGCAATGTTGCAACACCTGAAGTATTAGTAACGCTTTACGAATCCTAAGATCATCTTAGTTGCTCTTCCTTGCACTTTTTCCAAATACTGCATCCAGTTTTGGTCACCATGTTACATTAAGAGTTGCAAACTTAATCCTATGTAGCTTCTTCTCTGGTAATATTGAACTACTAACTAGAGCATACAAAATATTTGCTAGACCAATCCTCGAATACAGCTCC
>JAOYMU010000010.1:40353282-40364852 GCA_025802295.1 Psammodynastes pulverulentus
CACTCAGGCCAAACCCGCCTGAGTGAATAGAAGAGTCTTTAATTTTTTTCGGAAAAGGGGTAGATCGGTAATAGTTCAAATATCTGGGGGGAGGCACAACTTGCTTGATGAAAAGGCAAAGAAAGCATGTATTCACAGATTGAGCATAAAAATTGTAATCAAAACAAATGTACCGCACATGTGAAAGATGTTCCTTCTGCTAGAAGCAGTTAAAATAACACCATCAGTAACAATATGAACAAGAATTTCCATCCCTTCCTTGTCTTTCTCCGTACCTTTCAGCTAGAACAATGCTATTTAGTGTTCTTCCTAGCTCATCTTCATTGTTGCACATTCCAAAAACTATCACCAATTCATATTAAACCTTACCTCTTTTTTGTTTGTTTGTTTGTTTGTTTGTTTGTTTGTTTCCAAACTTGCAGCTCTACAGAGCTTCTGGGCATGCATTTTCCTGTTGCTTCCTGCTTCAACCACCTTTCTGGACTCTTGTACCTATTTATGGGGCCCACCTACAGTATTAATTCCAAGAAATTATTCTTTCCTTCTCTCCTTCTTTCCCTTCCTCTCTCCTTCCCTCTTTCTCTTTCAAGATATTTTAATACAATAGAAAAATGACATCTTTGCAGCAGGATATTTTCTCATGCTTTGATTTTATTTTGCCTTGCTTGTTTGTTTGCAAATGACCAAATAACTATACATCTAGAACATGAATGTTTATTTATTTATATTTGTGTGTTTATTTATCCCCAATGTTACTGAAGGGCCATAGGAAATTAAATATAACCTAACTCTCTCAAGCAAATGTTAGGACAGTCAAGGACTAAAGCAGAACAAAAAACACAAAGGCATTCAAATTTTTTGAATTTATATTACAGTGGCAACTGTACAATTAAATAAATAAGATAATTAAATACGATACAATCAAATAGGATAATGTAAGATAAATGTCAAAACATTGTCAAATATCTAACTCGAATCAACATTTACGGTTATAAATCACTTGATGAGTTAGAAGACAGAATTTATCAACTGCAATAAAATATTGAGATCTCTTATCAGCTAAAAGGAGTCATGTATAAAATTCATCAGAATCTCCTAGAAGTTAGCCTAGATTAAAAAACAAAAATTTATGTAAAACAAATCATGTTCTCTTACCCAATTCATATGAGCAAATCCTCTTTGGAAACAAGTTTTTTTTTTAAACTACCTGTTAGCCAAACTGATGCTAGGCATTGAAGTTCTACCAAAAGCCAATTGGTGTGAGTACAGATAGGCATCTGGAGTAATTCTTCAAAAGTTTCTAAGTGATGGGTAAAGGCTTGAAAACTGTCTTAGATGATTATTGAGTGCCTTCTAGTCCTTCCTTAGATTTATCATTCCTAAATATAATAATTGCCTAGGAGAGAGTCCGAGAGGATTTGAATACATGAGGTGGTATTAAGGGCAATACTCCTGTTGGTACCAGGATAGGGTTTAGGATAGGGTTTTTTGACACAACTAAGTGAAAAAGTTACCATGGCATTGAAACAATGATAATTGCGAAATGAGTAAACGGTGGGGCCAAGCATAGCTAGCCACACTTCAGGGCCACCCTGCTTCTAACTTTAGTACTATACTGGATGCACATCATAAAATGGAAAATAACTCTTTAAAAAACCCTCTTTTTTTTGCAGGTGGAATAGAGACCCAAACTGTGTTCTATATAAAAATTAGCAACTGTGTTTTGCAATAAATAGCTTTATAGCTAGAGGAATGAAGTTTGATCTTTGTTTTTGATGGACTTTTAATATGGCCCTGGCCCTTTTGTGAAACATAAAGGTAGCATAATTGACACGAGCAACTCTCCTTTAAGAATAGCAATAGCACTTAGACTTATATACCACTTTACAATGCTTTACAGCCCTCTCTAAGCAGTTTACAGAGTCAGCATATTGCCGCCCAATAATCTGGGTTCTCATTTTACCCACCTTGTAAGGATGGAAGGCTGAGTCAACCTTGAGTCTGATGAGATTTGAACTGCCAAACTGCAGCTAGCAGTCAGCTGAAGTAGCCTGCAGTACAAGAAGCTTGGAAAAGAAGTACCAAGGTAACAAAGGTACCTTGGTACCTTTGTAACATTTCACTCGCTCTATGTCATAGATTCACCTTATTAGAGAAGATCATGGCTTTTGTCTTCTGCTGGTTAATAATTGCTCTCACCTCTTAACAGTATTGAACAAGAGCCTTGAGGGATGTCCTTAGGCCACCCTGGGTTAATGACAAGATGTCAGCATCATTCACACAAAGCCAAATGGGAAGTATTTTGTCTGCCAACCTGGAGGCAACATAATCAATCCCTGTAACTGTTACAAGAAATGTTGTAGAGATATTATCAGGAAGAAGTCAAGATGCAACCTTGCTTAAGTCATTTGACCATTGAACCTGAATTGGAGAGACACTCACTGTGGCTGCTTCATGTTTTTAGACTGGCACTGTTGTGCAGTTTAACAGCAGCAACACTCCTCATCAATTATATTATTGTAGATTTTTCCACCCATAAGAGAACTTTTATAAATGAATCAAAGCCACCTTAGATGCACAAAAGCAACACCTAAATAAATAAAAGTAAAATGATACACTTCTGCTGCTTGGGATACTTTCAAGTGTTGCAAAATCAAACAATGATCTATTGTATATCTTCTCTGAAACCTACCTCCTCATTCTCAGGTGTAGTAAGCTCACAGACTACTAGCTACAGACCTGCTCAAGTTAGCCATTAACCTCTGTTCCCAACTAAATTCAGGAGAACTTGGTAACAATGCTGGCATTACAGCAAAAACAGAGCAAAGGACCTTGAGGTACTACAGATAGTGCTTGATTTACAATCATTCACTTAGTGACTGCTTGAAGTTGCAACGGCACTGGAAAAAAAGCGACTTATGACCAGTCCTGTTACAATCATCATAGCACTGCCATCAAATGATCAAAATTCATGCACTTATCAACCGACACAGTGGTGGGGTTCAAATTTTTTTACTACTGGCTCTGTGGGCATGGCTTGATGGGCATGGCATGGCTTGGTGGGTGTGGCAGGGGAAGGATACTGTAAAATCTCCATTCCATCCCCACTCTCAGGGGAAGGTTACTGCAAAATCCCATTCCCTTCCCTCCCCACCCTACCTCATTAACCTGCTTTCCAGCTCCATTCTCCTCTGCAGGGCAACAAAAGAAGACCCAGCTGATCAGTTGGAGGCAGAGAATAGATGGGAGCAGGACCAGTCAGAGGTGGTATTTGCTAGTTCTCCGAACAACTCAACATTTCCACTACCAGTTCTCAAGAATTGGTTAGAACCTACTGAATAGCACTTCTGAACTGACATATTTATGATGGTTGTCCATCCTGGGGTCATGTGCTCATCATTTGCTGATGATCATTTGAATCCTGCTAAAGCTGGATTCATTTAACAACCAAATGACTCACTTAAGAAGTACAGATGTTCACTTAACAATTGTAACAGAAAGGTAATAAAAGTGGCTGCATTTCACTTAACAAACACCTTGTTTAACAAGGAAATTCTGAAAATTCTGGCCCCAGCTGCGGTCATAAGTTGAGAACTGCCTGTATTATGCATTATAGTGCACTGGATGATCTACAGCTCAACTTTTCAGATAACGCTATCTTCAACAAGCATATAAGATACCTAGAGATATTCTTCTGCCACTGTTACCAAATCTTATCTTTGGAGTAACTCCCTCAAAATGGAGGTATTACATAGAGGCTTCTGAATTTATTCTTACTGGGTCTGAAACTTGGTGTGAGTGGAGACAGTATATGTAATAGGAAAAAATCAATTCTACAGTAATGTTTGTTTCTAACTCAAAGTTAAGGCCATAAACATTTTGTTCTGCCTGGTTTTCTTAATCAGTGTGAACAATGAATGTTCTTGGGACTTTTATATTCATTTTAGCAATTTTATTTGGAGTCATGCTACTTGCTCTCCTTTGACAGGCTGACTTCCTCCTTGGGCTGTTAGCCATGAATTACTGGTGTTTTTAATAGATTTTCTGCATGCGTGATCTCATTTATATGCTTTAACTTTTCATCTCAGAGAAAACTGCTTCTCAAAAGCAAGCAAACAAGACAAACAACGCCCCCACAAAAAACTCAATAGAAGTCTTGGATGAAAAAACTAACAAAATACACAGATAGGCTTCCTACAATGGCATCAGTATGTGCAGTTCTTCATTACATGATCCAGAAAATACAAGATAGCTTTTAGATAAGAATCTAATTGCAGTGCAGAGCGATACTGTATGAATAAGCTACTGCTCTCCTGGCAAAGGAAATTGGCAAGACTAGACGATACGATAAAACAATAACCATGTTTTGAATTTTAAGTAGACTTCGTTGCATTCAGCAGCAGGTTCCAATCATATATTTCATGGGTAGACAAGTATGAAAACCAGAAGTCTTACAAGGTTTCAGAATACACACATATATACACACACGTTATTTCTTAGATGCTATCTGTAGGTTTAACTATTATGATAGAGAGGATGAATGCAGATAACCATTTAGCAAGCTAAAATGTAAGATCAATGTCCATTTGAACAAGCTAAGGAAAAGTAAATGAAATTCAGCATTAGGGAAGGTTGCATAAGAGTATTTTGTTACACACAAACACACACACACACACACACACAGTTGCACACAGAGATACAATCTTTCTCTGAAATTGGTACACAAAAGGCAGACCGTGATATCCTTTAATTAGGAAAATTTCTCCCATCTTTTTTATTATTATTGTATATTATACCTATTTCTTTATAGGCTCAATATTAATTTTGTCTTGAGCCATAATTACATTGGTATTCATTCATAATGTATTGGCAAGTTCGACAGAAAGGCCCAGACCTTTTATATTTACTGCTTCTCATTTGAAGAGAACTCATTTCCAAAGTTGATAGCTTTCAGGTAATAAACTTAAATTTTCTCCATTTTTTTTCCTTCCTGGCTTTTGTGCTGGTTTCCGAGGAATAATAGATGTTCTGCAATTGTTACGTGCATTGCTTATAGTAGACTGCTTATGTAATCATGGAATAGTGATGATAAAAAACAGTTAATTTCTACAAAATATAAAGAATCTGAAAACCATTTCCTCAAATTGGAAATCCAGCTGATTAAATATGATCTGTGGAATCAATAAAGAAAAAAAGATGAGGCAAACAGGAAAGTAAGACTTGATGTAGATTAAGCAAATTGGCTTCTCTTTGTGGTTTTTAATCTTCTATTTGTACAATAAGCAGTTGATCTAATCTGGTATTCCTGACTTTTCCACTAGTTGCTTGGGAATGAACCAAAAGTCATTTTTCCTTAAGCAAGCTCCATCCAACATGGCTCTAACTGGACCAGCCTAAACAGAAAACACTAGAATCATCAATAGATAAGAACTTTAAGTAAACATTTTACAGTATAAGGAAAGGACAGAGAATAGCATATTTACCAGAGCTAGCTCAGGAAATTAATAGAATGGGATTTCATAGATAAAATCTCTATTCAGAAAGTTGCCAGACCATTCCTGTGTTGTTATTATTATTTAACTGAATAGAGAGTCACACATGAAAAAAAAACCCACTACATGATAACATCACTGATAATATAATGCAATATAAAGCAAGAAGTCAACACATTAGGTGATAGTTAAAAAACACAACACAGTTCCTGCAGATTTTACTCCCCAAGTTATTAACAACTATAGAGAGCAATGCTCATTTCCCTTTGAAACCCATTGAGCCAATGCTGTCTAAAGACATTTCTATGGTCAAGTGTCCAGCATGATGTCATGGGATGTTGCTACCTTCCCATTGAAAGGGTATCCATTTATTCTATTTGCATGTTTTCAAACTGCTAGGTTGGCAAGAGGTGGGGGGGGGGATGGGAGCTCACCCCATCATATAGAGCTTGGGTCTTGAACTCGGGCTGCTGGCTTTCCAGCTGACAAGCCCAGCTCTTAACCACCAAGATGTCCTAGGATGATGGGAATAGGGTCAATTGTTGTAAGAATTGGCATTGTTCTAGATCCAACATAGGTAACCACACCAAATGAATCCTCACCATAATTCAAACCTAACATTTTCTGACAGCAATTGAAGCTAAGCCGAAGTTAGGAATGCTTGTGGAAATTTCAATAAAATAGTCTACTATTAGTAGAAAGTGCATAATCTCAGATTCAGACCATCCCTCACATTTATTTATTAAATTTGTTGATTATATTTCTATGCCAACCATCTCCCTTACAAGGTAACTTTGGTAAGGAGAGGAATATTAATCCCAATTGCCAATTGCCAAATCTGGTACAGGAGAAACCACAGCAAAATTTGATGTGTGATGCTTCATCTGATCATGGACAGAGGACCCAGTTTCACAAGCTAGTGAAAAAGAGAAACTCTGGATAAGGATAATATAACTTTTTTCCTTGATGGAATAGACAAATTTGGCATCAAGCAGTGGTGGGATTTAACAGGTTTGCACCTATTCGCAAGAACCAGTTGTTAACTTTCTAAACAGTTCAGAGAACCGGTTGTTGGAAGAAATCTCCTTTTGTTTTTTTCCACTTTACAGGGCTAACAAGGCAGGAAGTAAACATTCTGGTGTTGTTTCTAGACTAATCTTTATTGCCCTGCTTACAGAAATTGCCTCTTGGTTAACCCATATAACAGCTAAAGGTTCTTGGCTGTATGCCCAATCATACTGTGGCCTGAGCTCCACCCAGTCACATGATGGAAGCCACGCCTACCCAGCTGGTCATGAGGGCAGAGAACTAGTTGTGAAATTATTTGAATCCCACCACTGAGTCCAACTCACCTCACAGGGTTGTTGTTGTGGGGAAAATAGGTGTTTTCAATATGTTCACCTTAGAGGGTTGTTGCTGTAGGGAAAAACAGAGGGTGTGTTGCACATGTCACCTCTTTGAATTTTCTGAAAAATAGTAATGGTGGATACAAATAAATAAAATCTTCCCCTTTTTTTGGCTTTTACAAGTCTCCAAGTCTTTTCCTTATTGATGGGTGGCAGTGCTCTCTGCCTATCCTAAGTTAGCAAAAGAACGATCACAGGGAATTGGTAGTTCCTGCTGGAGATCCCTATTCTGTCTCTGTTGCCCCTTGTTCGAGTCACAGCAGTCTCTGACTCTTCAAACATCCTGACTTACCAAGTCTAAGAGATTTGAATCTGCTCCAGGATAGGATCAAAATATGGGGGAAAATAATTAAACAGCAGCACAGTTAAGCAAGTTAAGCATTCACTCAGGGCTGGGTATCCGATAGAGGCCATGTCATGGGGATACCACAGGAAAACAGAGCTCTCCCAGACATGTTTGTCCCGCGGTTAGGTGCAAGAAAGGAAAATTTCTCTGCTACTCTTTGGGGGTTTCTTTAACTGATTGATGTGCTTTTGGGAGGGACCAGCTATGGAGTTTTTAAATATACTTGCCCCGTGCAAATAAATAGATGGCGGTTTTCAAGCAGATGATTGTTGAGATGACATGCTGATGCCATACATTTTTAAATATGGTTTTCTAAACATCACAATGATCACAAAAACACCACTGTTGGGCAAGGCTTCTGGATTTCCATTGGAGTGCTAATATATGCTACTAAGGGTACAAAGACATATTTTGAACCTCAAGGTTTCCTATTGCCTTGCCCTGGCTCCTCCATTTCCTCTTCAATGGGCAGGTTTATGTTTTGCCCTGAAAACCGGCTTTGGTTAAATGTGTTCCTGGTGTGGAATGATTCTCTAACCTTAATTGAATTAGGAAGGAGGGTCTCCATCTTTGAAGCAGCTACCAACTCGATTTTATTAGAAATTGAAAATATAAGTATTTTGTCTAGTTGGGGGAAAGCTAGGTAATTACAGGTAGTTTTTGACTTACAACCATTTGTTTAGTGGCTGTTCGAAGTTACAACACCATTGAAAAAGTGACTTATGACTGTTTTTCAGGCTTATGACTATTGCCCACAGGGGAAGGATACAAGCCACACCCACAGAACTGATAATAAAAAAAATTGAATCCCACCACTGATTCTGTCTATATGGAATAAGCAAATAAAGAACAGAATTTTTAGCTGGATTTTTCTCTGTCGTTCTTGGGCTGGGCCTGATAGGAGCCATCTGCAACAACACAGCTCATATGAACCAATTTTCTTCTTGTCTAGTTTTTTCATAGTCCAAATTTCCGAACTGGAGGTAGCTATGGGAAACACAATAGTGTGGACTAATCTGCACTTAGTTGCCAGGCTGATATCCTTGCTTTTCCATGCCATCTGTTCTTGACACCTTGTTGGTCAGCCAGTTCTTTCCCTTGTGTATTTTTGATCATTCTTTTATGAGCAGCAAATGGTGTTCAAATCCTTTTGACTTGCACAAATGCATTCCTGCTGTGACCATTCACGCAATCTACTTGTAACCATTGTAACCAATGCTGGTCCCAATAAACCTCATTGTTTTTCCTTGGAAATTCATATTCATTTTCCTTGCTTCCTCTCATTCGCTTGCTATTTTAGCAGCTTTTCTTAACACGATAGCATGGATATAATCTGCATTTAGTTGCCAGGCTGATGATTTTGCTTTTTCATGCTTGATTCATACTCATCATTGCTATGCAATCCAACACTTTGTTTCAGGATTGCATTCACTGCATTGATCAATCTGCTATCCTAGGAAAGTGAATTCTTGCACGCATTCGATCTCGTCACTGCCAGTTGGTGTTTTGACATTTCTATTCCTCACAGTGGCCATGAGCTTAGTCTTTTTGATGCTCAAGAAGAGACCAAATTTCTTGCTTTCTTCATTCTTGTCATCCAATGTTCAGGCCTCATTTGGTTTCTGAAAGGAGAGTTGTATTATTAGCATACTGAAGATTGTTGATGTTCCTTCCTCCAGTAAATATTATTTTTCCAGTTCTAGGAGCCCTGGTGGTGCAATGGCTAGAATGCAGTAATGCAAGCTAACTCTTGCCCACAGACAGGAGTTTGATTCTGACCGATTCAAGGCTGACTCAGTCTTCCATCCTTCCAAGGACAGTAAAATGAGGATCCAGATTGTTGGGGGCAATATGCTGACATTTGCAAAGTGGTCAGAGAGTGCTGTAAAGCACTATGAAGTGGTATATAAGTCTAAATGCTATTGCTATTCCAGTTCTAATTGCTAAAGTGGACAGTTAATGTTCTAAAAATTGCTGGTAATATAGTGCTAAGATCAGATCCTCTCTGCCTATCTGGTAGCAATGTTATAAAATTGAAAAATGATTCACGTTAGAATGAAACCAAATTTCTATGAAAGTTGAATTCCCAGTGATATTTTTATTCAATCTTACTAAATTGAGTATTTCTATAAGTGAATGCTAATTTTTGCAAAGATGATATATGCCTTTTATTGGAAAGGATGCTCGATCCTTTCTATAAAGGAATGGCTAATTTAGTTGTGTGAGCATGCTTTCATCTCTATAATGATTTCATATCTCAAAAGTAAATCTGGCCAAGAACATCATTCAAATCAGTTTTGTTACCTGTTCATCTACATCAGACAAAAGAAAATATTTTTTTCCTTCTAAACTGGACTGCTTCAGTTGGATTAACAAGGATGTGATGAACCCATCTCTAGATTCCTGATATAGTTGGCAATGAAATAAGTAAACGATTAAATCTTCCCCCTGTGAAAGGCTCGATTACAATTCCATGCATATATTTGTACCATATACAAAAATTGGATATCTTTTTTCATGAAGTCTATATTTTAATTTTATAGATTTCTAAATTAGAAATGTAGAGATGTAGTAATTAATGTACCAGGATAGTTCGTTCATTAGTTAGTTCACTTTATTGTCATTGTACTTCATACAACGAAATTAAATACCTTCTTCAGTGTACATGAATATAAAATAAAATACAAACACAAACACACATCCTTCACATTCTATACATTGAGTTGAAAACCCCTGATATTACATTAAATATTTTTGTTTATTTCTGTCAATCTGGAACAATTACTGAGTTTTCCATACAGATATCACTTCAAATAGTTTAAATTCAATGCATCACTCGCCTTTATTGGTGAATTCCCTCCTTCTCCTCTGTCCTCCACGAAACGGGCATCTCCTCCCCAGCCCTACGCAGCACAATGCTTCCCTAGATGTTTTACTTTGGAAGTGGTCTCTTCCCTCTTGATCCCCAAGGAATCTCCTTTATGACCCAGTTGCTGATGGGCTCAGAACCTGAGATCTGCCTGACTCCTATTGGCTACTTCAGGGAGGCTTCTGGCATCTTCCCACCCCAAGAGCCCCTTGATCCAGACACCTGGTTCCCCAGTGGTGCCTGGTACCCAGATGCTCCTCAAGGCTGATGGAGGCTCTTCCTCTTCATGGGATTTCAGGCTTTTTGGAAAGAAGGTCCAGTCCTGGGATACACGGAAGGTCAACAACTGTGAGCCTCTGGATCTGGGGACCTGGTTCCCCAGAAGTGGATCCCACAATAGCACAAGGGATGAGGTGCCCCTAACTGGAGGGGAGACTGAGTTCCCCTCGGAGCTGCTCTTCCTCTGGGTCAAGATCCCCTCTTCCTTCTCCAGCTCCAGAAACGCCAGGAGCCTTAAAATCAGTCAAGGAGAAGATCTCAGGGTCGGAATGGGGTGTGTGTGTCCTTGGTGGTCTCTGAACTTCGGTGTTTCCCCAAATTGGGTAACATCATCAGGGCAGCAACCAACCACCAACCTCAGAGAGCCCCATGGGAATCGTGGCCTGGAAGGAAAAGCAGCTTCCTGCACAAAGGGCCAATCGATTCAGGAGAAACAAAATCTCTCAGCAATGAGGGTCATACCTGGCCTTGACCCGGAAGGGGTAACAATTGACCCAGAGACCTCTTCATTGTAACTTTGAAGGTGAGTAAACAAATTTGGGTTAAATCTTGGTTTGGAGAACAAGCATCCATTTTTTAAACCTTTGACAAATGAGCAATGCAGAAAAATTGGGTGCTGCTTCCTAAGGTGAGGGCATAAATGTAGTTTCATTGAGGAATATATGTTGAAGGCGATTGGTCAGCCAGTTACTATCCCACAATTTTTTTATCTTGCCATCAACTAGGGTCCAGTCTACTTTGTCACATGCCTTATTTAAGTCCACGTATGCTATGTCCACAGAATTTTATTTGCTTTGCCAAAGAACGCAGCAAGGTTTTCTGCTGTGGTCTGTTTTTGCCAAACCCATGTTGGTTTGTAATAATATCTTTGTTTGTTTCTAGGCTTTGGCAGATCCATTGCTTGATTATCTTTTCCAAGATCTTCCCAGGGACTGATACCAGGCTGATTGGTCTTTAGCTTCCTGGATCAAATTCCCCCACACTTTTACTTTATTTTATAAAATATACAAAAAGCGTCACGAGGAAGCCGGGATTGAGAAGTCATGGTGGGGGACTTCCGGTTTGGATCGCTGCTCTTCGCTGTCGCTTCTTTTGAAGCGTCTGTTTTCGCTTCTCCGTTGCTGCAAAGGGACAGCGTCAATCAGCTGTCCCAAGTGGCGCCGTTTGCAGGCTTCGGG
>JAOYMU010000010.1:40713259-40724423 GCA_025802295.1 Psammodynastes pulverulentus
CTGAATCTGGGGGGGGGGATCATCACAAATCTGAGTACTAGTGCTGTGTGGCCTACTACTGCAGAATTTTCAAACTAAAGATAGAGGCATATTTAAGAAAGGAATTAGAATAATGGAGTTCCTTTCTGAAATGAAGGTCCAGAGCAGTGTTTCTCAACTCAACAACTTTAAGTAGTGTGGACTTCAATTTCCATTATTCCCCAGCCAGCATGGGTGGGAAAGAGTTGAAGAGTTGAAGCCCACATAGCTTAAAATTGCTGAGACTGAGAAACATTACTCTAGAGAAAATACCAACATCTGTTTATTTGGGACACATTAGTAAAGATGCTGAACTTGTTATTAGAAACAGCAAGTTTGTGTCTTAAATACCATTATAAGAACCCAAAGGAAATTGTGTGGAAAGAAGAGAATGTGGGATATTTTTATTGTTAAGTGATTTTTTGTGGGGGGGGTGGGGGCTGCCGAGTGATAAATTATTCTACTGTTTCTGTGAATAGCTTTTCCTGGCAAATATATTATCAAAGCTACTATGTGCATACAATTGACAGGCTTTTTTATTTCAGGTCCTATACATTCATATTTCCTAGGTATGTTAATATTGTATCAGTGACTTTCACAACTCTAGCTATGAATTTATAACTTTCTCATGAATTTAAATATTTATTTACAAGATTGATATAGTGTGCCCAATTTCAGACTCTCCTGAGAGTTTCCAATGGAGCCTATTTCCCTGATACAATGAGTAAGGGGAGGAAGGAAGGGACTCTGTTCAAAAAAATAAACATATGAATGTATAATTATTTACTTAAATAAAATCTTAGCCTTGGTGTTCATTGTAATGTTTTTACTTAAACCAGAAAGCTCTATTTTTAATTATATTATGTCCACACTGCCTGTGAAATGCTAGCCACTTGGCACTGATTATGGAGTGCCACATGAGTAACGAGAACCATATGATGAGATTCATTTGAATTTGGATCATATGTCCAGTCTTACTGCCTAGATCCACCTATAAACATACAACATTTGAAAAAGGATGCTATAAACAAAATCTCCTGTGAAATCTCAGACAAACTGCAGCACATCCCCTGAAAGGCCAGGGCCAGTCCTGAATAACAAAGATGGCTAGGAAGGGTAAGAGGGGAGTTAGGCCCCAAGAATTTTTCCACCATCAGAAGGGTTCCACATTTTATTTTATTTTTGCTTCTGCCTGTAAGTTTTTTTTCTCTCCACCCATAAACTGCTGTGTTTACTTCATGGATGCCCATGTACCGAGATAGCAATTAATTTGGGGTGCCAGGATTTAAAGATTTTAGTTTTCCTGAATTAGCAAACACTTTCATTTGGAGATTATTCTCTTTTCAGTAGGTTAGGATGCCAAGAAATGTTTCAGATGAATGGAATTTTCTTGAAAGTCCCTAGAGCTACCTTATGTTTCCTTGTTAAAGAAAGGGATCAAGCAACAAATAAACAAGAATACAAATACCTATATTTTGTTGTGTAATTTTGTGATTAGATGTTCTGGAGGCCTAGAGTTTTTTGTAGGGTATGGGGGCTCTATCCAATTGTACAGCTGATTATATTTTGTTCTATCCCCTTGAACTGCTTAGAAATCTGAAACAAAGGTTTATTTTCTTTTCCTGCCCTTATAACTGATTTAGGGCTTAATTCTCAAATGATTTGGTTTAGATCAGCCTTCCCCAAATTGTTACCAATTAAATGTCTAGAACATGCTGGAGGATCCCAGGTTAGGAATCTGAGATTCAGGGAATGGAATAACAGCATTAAGGGGGTATTTTACAAGTTGCCAATGAATGATAATATACTTCATTTGGAGAGAAAGTTTCCCACAAAATGACTTGCTGTCAGATTCCCTCCCTTTCCTCGGTACTCAGAATGAAATTACTAAGCAAGCATCAGACATTTCCACATCAAGGCTGTGCACTTCAGTTTTATACGGGCGATGTCCTTGATTCTTTTGCTTAAAAAAGTTAACTGCATTTCACAATAATCAGCGTATCCTGCTATAGTGGCCAACAAATGCTTCATGCCAAACAGCAAGGAAATGGCAGAAGTTCATATACAACACACCCAGAGAATCCAAGGTCGAAGAATTTTGTTCTGAACAACAATCTAATCATTGACCATTCAAAAGAACATAGTAGACTTTTCATTCAATATTTGCAATTTAATAAATGTTGGTTGCATAAATCTAATACATATCTAAAATGCAAAATTTAGAGCATGTGCAAAAATTACAGGTTTTAATCCTTGTAAGGGCAAGAAAACACATCTGACTGGGCATTGGCAGAGTTACCTCCAGGGCCTACAATTCCTAGAATTACCAGCCAATATGATTATTATCTTGGATTTGTGAAGAATTCTGGGGGATTTGTAGTATATACCCTGAGTAGAAAAATCTGAAGTAGTATAAGGTAGTTTCCCATAATTCTAAACAACTTTTGCCTGAACTTCAGGTATGACTTCAAATAAAATATAATGCCAATGAATGAATAGAATCTGCTACCTAATATGACAATTGCATTAAAAATACCTGGCATTGCAAACTTCAGAGTACTCCCAGTCAAGCAATGATTGACAGATATGTGTCATGTAGCCGCAGTCTACATAGACTGCAAAAGAAGGATCCACGCCCATTTCCATTACTCAAGTAGCCCTGAGGACCCAGATAGACCTCCAAGTGGCCCCGATGACTCTCTAAAAGAATGCAAATGATCAGCTGTCTGCAAGGAATATAAATCTTTCCATTCCCCACCATCCAATCAGAACTGAAGCGAAAGGTCTTCAAAGGGGAAAAAAAACAAAGTGTGACAGGTTTTCTATAGTGAAATAAAATGCAATCCTAAGCCTACATAAAAACAACAGTGATTTGTGTGAATGTTGTCAACCATAAAAATGGAAATTATAAACATTGGTTAATGAAGCCAATTAACCCAGTTTGCTTTCTTTTGTTTCCACTCACTTTGATAGCCTGCCATCTTTACCACTCTTATTGTGTCTTGTTATTCTTAAAGTCTTGTTTTTAATATTTAAAATAATTTGTAAGCCATCCTGAGTA
The DNA here is from genome assembly GCA_025802295.1 of Psammodynastes pulverulentus. NCBI lineage: Eukaryota > Metazoa > Chordata > Lepidosauria > Squamata > Psammodynastidae > Psammodynastes > Psammodynastes pulverulentus. The sequence goes on from JAOYMU010000010.1 coordinate 40,716,339, forward strand.
ATTGGCATTTGGGTAATCTAAATCATCAAATCATTATCATGTATGTATCTGTACCTGTTTGCATGCAGTTTTGCTAATAGGGTGAAAATTTTATATATTATTTTATATGTTAGTTTTACTTTTATATGTTCACATTGTATATGTTATTTTATTTACTATCCTTATAAATTGTGTTATATGCATTTTATATAAACAGCATTTCTTTTCAGCTGAATATAGAAGCTGTTTAGAAGAAAAAAAATGGGGTTCCAACTTGAGCCGGCGTTGCACTAGAATAAATAAAAATGAGATACAGTGAGGAAAGAAGAAATATTTATTCCTAAAAGCAAAACCATTTGCATTTAGGGGCAGCTGCCAAGAAATGGGGTACAGTGGCAAACTGTATAGGGGGAGCTTGTCTGGGATGGGGAGTTTGTCTGGGGTGTGGAAGAATCTACATGCTGATTCTAGGGTCACACTTGAAGGCCATGTGAGCATGTAGATATGTTTATTCTTGTTTCTCTGGGAGACCTAATTGAATTAATAAGTGTTTGCAGATTTTATCCTTTGATATGTGGATTAGGCCTAGATAATTTATTTGGGGATTTGAGGAAGTTTGCTAATTTTAGTTGATTAATTTAGTTCCAGCTTGACTGTTAATTATCTAGTGGACACACTGATTCTCAGACCATTGTAGATTCTGATAATATTTTAAGGGAAGATGGAAACTGTATAAACAATAAAATATATTTGGATATAAAACTTATCACAAAGCTTATGAACAGTTTGTTCTAACTGATACATTTTGGTATGCAAAACTACACTACAAAATTTGGAGGTATGGATATTGAATGAAAACTGTTTCTATTTGAAATCATAAATATACTTACCATTTTAAAGAGATGATACCCTGCAAAGTTTTTGCAGTGTAGGAAAGGCTTATCAAAAGAAGCTTTCCTTACAGCTTATTTTCTTTACGACTTTGAAAAGGCATCTTTCTGTCCAGTCTAATTTCTCAGCAGTAGCTCTATCTAAAGCTGTTCAGTACAGAAAGCAAACTTATTAGATTATTATTCATATTCTTCTTCAAGATTTAGATATTTCATGACATAGCTCATACATAAGCTCGCTCAACTTCAACATTGACAACTGATCAGAAAACAGGTTATGCTCTGCAATGAAAACACTCTTTAAAGAACTCTCTCTGTTACAAATGAAGGCAAAAGATTAAATGATTATTAGTCAGTCCTTTTTTTTAACCAGTCCCAACCTTGGCTGATTGCTTATGAAATAGATTCATTTTACCATTCTTTCTCAAAACCATCTTATCTCTTCAGGAGGTGCATAATTAGTTTTGATTTCTACAATCAAATCATTCTCATGTAACATTTGCTAAATTATCTATTAGGAATTATAGCATGTTAATACACAACACTACTTGAATAAGTTATCAGAAGCAGCAGTATTTCATGTATGATTATACCAGAAGGAAAGAGAGGGATCTGTTTGTCTTTTTGGCATCTTTTTTTTTCATTTGCTATTGTTCCATTCCCAATTTTGTTTTGTTTTCAAACTCAAAATAAATCATTTCATGACACATGAGCCATCCTGAAACAGTCTGTGCTAAAGCAATCTCAAGGCATCTGTTGACTTTTTTTACAGGCATATTTAAAGAGCTGAGTTGCAGTCATCTCCATTCAGATCCCTAATATCACATAGATTGCCTGAGTACACTAGGCACACTTGCATGGCCAAAGTGGAGAAGAATGAACTGTTGATATTCCAGGGGAGGAGTCATGATTTTTTCATTAATTATTCTTTATTCTTCACCCATTGAAAACAGTACAACTTTCAAGTTAAAATGGATACCTATAATTTCCACTGACTTACAACTCAGTTTTATGTCTTCTAATAAATGAATGGCATCTATATTATGGTATTTGAAATAGGACAGTGCAAAGAATGTTTCTGATATTGAATTGCACTTAATATGTCCAGGTTCATTGCACAGATTAAGAACTGCCATTGTTCACCATATAATCTGGCTATATATTCAACTGATATGAGAAATGGATAATTAATCCTGCTAAAATTAATGGTTTAAGAAAAAATTGAGTTTCAAACATCAATAAATAGAAGAAAATGGTTACTGGCCTACTTTGGATTAAATGCTTCAGTTAGATGTTTTTCTTTATTTATTTATATCCTCATGCTAATAAAAGATAAGTATTTAGCAGGGCTTTTTTTCTGCCGGATCGCAGCGGTACTGCGTTCCGGCACCTTTTTCGAGGTCCGCGTCACGTGACGCGTTTCGACCAATCGCGCGCTATTACTTCCGGGTTTTTTTAGCGCGCGACGGGGGGAGCGCGGGGGAGCGTTCCGGCACCTTTTTGTGCCGAAGAAAAGCCCTGGTATTTCCCATATATTTTATTATGTAAGCAGGGGTGGGATCCTCCCGGTTCTACCCAGTGTGAGTGTCCTTGTAGGAAACCAAAGCCTCCGTTCCATGGAGAGGAACAGGAAGCGAAAAATCCATGTTGGGTCCTCCCACCTGCCCTGATTCTTACCTGGTCTTTATCCGCTCAAGCTGATTGTTGCTGCAAGCCCCAGCTGGTGGCTGGAAAATGACGGGCAAACATTTTTTCCAGTGCGCACGTGCAATCCCGAACTGGTAGCGGCGCCAGTAGGATCCCACCCCTGTATGTAAGGTGTTTTAAACTGTGAGTCCTTATGAAAGAGAGAAATACTGTAATGCCTAGGTTGAGAAGCAAAGAAGGACCAAGAAAGTTATTGTTGGATGTAGTTGATGAGAAAGAGAAATTTAAATTTAAAGAACAATGGGCATTGCACGAAGTGGTGTACAGACATGCTGAAAATAAGACTGGTTTGTAGACTTAGAAGAGCACAAAATAAGTATTTGTGGATATAAACTAGTTTCAACAATTTCTCTTCTATGGTTTTTCCCCTAATCCAATGCTTGTAATTTCTTTGGCTTATTATTTCTTTTGTCATTATTGTGCTCTACCTAATGTTTCTCTCTCTCTCTCTCTCTCTCTCTCTCTCTCTCTCTCTCTCTCACACACACACACACACACACACACACACCGAATGAATAGCATGATGTATATGTGTATCACAAATAATGAGTGATGTTTTCATTTGGAAGAGGTCAAAATGAAATTCTGAAATCCAGCTATTTAGACAGATGATACCTTATGGGTGACAGGTCAGTCTTCATAAACCTACCTGCCTGTCAATCACCACCATATATGCAGGATATATAGATCAACTACTGTACAGGAGGCAAAATTAATAGAATCTGCCCATCAAACTCAAAAGACAAGTCCAGCCTGTAGCATGACCTGGCTATGAAAAAAGAATCTACAAATTTAAACCATTCTGATGTCTTTTGCAGATATAATGTTTATATTCCCCTGAATACTGAAACGTACCTCAGTCTACAATATTTACATGCCTACAAAGAACAGAAACATAAATTACCTGTCTGAAGGATAAGGAAATCAAGATGGGTCATATATTTTCTGCAGCAAGAGTTTGTTTTGTTTTGGTCTCCTTCTGTAATGACCAGAATGATTTACATTTCCTTCAATCTGTCAAATCAACAGATAGCAGAAATAATTTGGAATTCTAAATACTTGAGAAGAAACATGACCATGTGCTAGAGTTCCTTGTTCCCACTTTTCTGTTAATTCCTTTCTGAATCTGTAATTCATGTTGGCCTTAATGTTTATTATAGATATACTAGTGCAGTGATGGCGAACCTATGGCACGTGTGCCACAGGTGGCATACAGAGGTCTTCCTGCTGGCACTCGAGCCATCGCCAAACTAACCTGCACCACTGTGCATACCGGCCAGCTGATTTTCAGCCCATTTTTCACCCTCCGGAGGCTACAGAGGCTTCCCTTGAGCCTCTGGGAGGGTGAAAACTGCCTCCCTGGCTTTGGAGACCCTCCAGAGGCTGAAAACAGGTCCATTTCAGTACTTCCAGAAGGCCCATTCTTCAGCCTTCAGAGGCCTCCCTCGAACATCTGGGAGCACGAAAACTTCCTCCCCTGGGCTCTGGAAGCCCTCCAAAGGGGATGGGAGGTTGTGTGCACCTGCATGGGGGGGACGCAGGGGTCATACACACATGCGCGGGGGGCATGTTGTATGCATTGTGGATGCTGGCATGAGCAGCACGCATTATTGTATGAGTGCATGTGCTTTCGCACACCACAAGAAAAGTGTTTGCCATCACTGTACTAGTGTTTTCAATAGCAGAAATATGAATACAGCTACTTGTTCTTTATTGACGATTATAATTATTAAGTCACCTATGGCTTTACAACCACATTCCTAAGCGACTAAAATATAACCCTCTAAGTTCTGTGAACGAAGTCTGCACCAAAGATTCTTGTGTGTCTTTTAACTGATTTAAATTAACATAATTTTATACAGAGGGTTTGTATTCCCTTCCATATTTAGATTTTGATTGTCCCAGTACCGTCATAAACAATATATGTGCTGATCTTTGATTCAAATGAACTCTAGAAATAATTTCTTCTCCTTATATATTTAATTAACATTGGCGGGAATATTCTCTCCACCCACTGTTAAAATAAAAATTTGCACTCTCTTGAATATAAACAAAAGTTTAGAGGCTTTCTTGTGTGGCGGTATTTCAGTTTTTATATCTTCTCGTAAGGATAACTAAGAATGGAAATAAATAAGAAAGACTATTAGCATGTTTGATCATCAGCAGGTATTTGTTATACCATTTCACTGCACAAAATAGTTCAGAACATTCTGGCTTTCAACAACTGCCAATGCAATTTGTGATCATTTTTTATTATCAGTCCCATTCTCTGTATTTTTCTCTGTATTTTTTTTTTAAATGCAACCTGATAGAGAATAACAGTAATTTAAGAAAAATGAAAATCTAGATTCATTTTCTAAAGTTCTACTTTTATAAGTGAGGCTTAGGATTCTTATCATGCCATTTTAATGCAATGATACATCATTATATCATTGACTATCGGCTCTGTAAGAGAAAATTCACTTGGGATATGTCCTACTAAACCCAGTGTTTTGTTACATGGAAATCAGCTATTTAAATGACTTAATGTATCAGGTGAGGCATATAACAGGAAATTGCAGCCTTCTTTTACACTTGGGAGGCCATTAGATACTCTTCTAGATGTGTTATTTTGAAATTGGAGAACTATATCTAATTGCAATATTGAATAATGCCTAAGAAATACCAAGATGCAAAAGAAGGAGACAGGCTGAGGAATTCTAACCATTTAAGGATATAAATGTACTTATATTTTATTATTCAGAATGCAATATGCATATAAACATAGTGGAAATGTTGAAGTATTTCAGTAAGCTCTTGATGGTTTGATGCTGCCAGTGGTAGTAACTGCATTTAACATCATCCCCCCAAAAATTCTACAAGAGCTGCTTCAAAAGCATTTTCTCATCAAGTTATGAAAATTAATGGATATTCTCTTGAGCCTTGCATAGCAAGTAGTATCCTTAAAAAGCTCTGTTCTTGAAGAAAATATTGCTGGCCGCACACAGATAGATAGTTATTTAGTCTGGATTTGGCATTTTTATCCATCTACCAAGTCCTTCCCAAGGACCTGGGGTAGATAGGTGGTTGATTAATAACATTACAGGTTACATCATAGGATATAAGCTGTTCCAAGTAAATTTGCTTTTTGCAGGTGACTGGTGGTGATTTTGTCAGTGCTGAAGGCCTTCAATTGGTGCTCCTGATGTCATTGTTATTATTATTTATTAAATACCACTGTTTTCTTGTTGTAAAAGCATCTGGGGTGGAGGGCATGGCCTCTTATTTCTTTCCAAAATTAACGGTCTATTTTAGGCACCTGTTGCATATTGTAATATACATACTTTATTTTCCAATTTCAAAGGTTTATGAATCACGAGTGAAATGCTGAAAAAAAATATCCCTTTAAACAAAGTGTTTTTAAGTTACTATGTGGGAAAGGGGGCGATTTGGATAGTTATTTCACATTAATGGGGTTTTTTTCTTTATGTTCAAAATGAACGCATCATTATTGATGGACTCCCACAGATATATTACCACAAAGACAATATTCATGTTGTGTAATGTGTATCAAAGAAAGGAAAAGAAAAAAAACACTTTGAGTGAATCCATGTATTAAACCTGCTAGTCAGGAAGGGCCTATTCAGACTTTTCTCCATATTTCATGAAATTAAATTTTGAAGACTGTCAGTTGCATATGTGGAAAAATTATTGCAGTTTATTGACATATTATGCAGGGAAGCATATGTTGCTAATGTTTTAATTACAAAATATTGGCTTTCATATGCACATCACTAATGCAGTCATGTCGCAGTCAGTATTAATATCTGAATATAAATATGTGAATATTACTCTAGAATAGTCCCAGTGCTAGCGCATAGCTTTCTTTTTGAGCAAATGCTGAGATCAGAAATAAGGGTGACCGTAATTCTCTCCTATAAGTTATGAGTAAATAAATATAATTCATGTCTCAGGAATTTCCAAGCTTTGTATATGCCAAAGGAATCACATACTTTTTTTAAATAGCAATTCGCCAGAAATGAATCCTTCTTTATTTGCATATATTGGTGAAAGGGTCTTGGCATTGATCTATGTAATGGGTATGCAAAATTAATAATTGGCAAAGCCATGTGAATCCCACATCAATATTTATGCTTGCAAAGTTTGTCTTCATATGTTTATACCTTTCAACTCTGATTAGCACTGTGCACATTAAGACAGAGTAAAAACCAAATGCTTCCAAAATCACATTTCTACATCTGTTATATACAATTGATAAGTAGCCAGACTTGTTTACACATTTGAAAGCACCTAAGTCTACATAAAAATATATTTAAAAAAAATACTTTTACACCCCAGTTTTTTTTCCTGGCATCTGTACAACAAGCACATATTGTTTCTAGCCCATGTTATATAACTTAATTTCCTGGTAGAGAGTTAGTAAAAGCCAATGCTACTACATGGGAATAAAGTTCATTAGCACTACTGCAATGGAATCCTTCCAATAGGCTATAATGAGAATTAAATTGAACTTCAAAAGAGTAAATTATGGATATTTGCAGTCTGATTACAAAGTAAAGTATTCACAAAAAGAAGAGGAAGCTACTAAACTTGAATGTTAGAAATATTCCAATGTTTTCTACAGATTCCATTAAACAATCTCAAGGGTACTGCATCCTGTTTAATAAGAGAAGGGAAAGGGACATAACAATAATTAATAACGGTGATTTTAACCTAACAGCAAATTTCATCCTTGGTTCTGTGTTTCTGTTGAAACTTTTAACAACCATGACAAACTTTTATATTACTCCCAGTATACTGGTGGGGGGGCTTCAAATAGTCTTTTTCTTTTTGGGTAAACAGTATTATGTAAAGTATCGAAAAAGTGTAGATAAAAGTTAAAAGAGAAATTGGAGGCCTTGTTTGTACGATTGGAAAATAAATTTCATATTTTAATTGTGCATAATGTGAATATTTTTTCAGTTTGTTTAGTGCCGGTCAATGTCATTCAGTCAACCTATTTTCAGAATTATGTTCTTTGGATTTCAGATGGCTTATGAATATGTCTGCATATGACACCCAGACAGATTGTTCCCTCCCACATATGGTAAAAAACGAATAATTGAGGACACAATTCCTAGCAGTCTCTTGTGTGGTACATTTGCCAATGAATTACCAAGCAAAGGATGATTTTATTTTTTGGGGGGGCTAAGCTATGTAAAAGTTTGTGTGAGTTTATGAGAAATAAAATTTCCAAAAGTCATCCTGGTCTTAGCTGAATATATAGGATAAGCTCAGAAGATATTAATCTTTTAATTTAAAAAATGCACAAAGGCATAACTAGTATTGCTGACAGGTCTTGTTAATTTCACAACCTAGAAGCTACAGGTGACATTGAGGGAAGACTGAGAACAATAATATATAAAATAATGTATTCTCTCTCCCCTCCCTCTCTCTCTCTCTCTCTCTCTCTCTCTCTCTCTCTCACACACACACACACACACACAAACAACGACCCTTTTGCTTTGAG
>JAOYMU010000010.1:40879245-40890672 GCA_025802295.1 Psammodynastes pulverulentus
GGTTTAATGAAGTTTAAATGGGAGGGAACTACTGTTAACTACCTTGTATTGGTTCTGGGAAGTGGGGAGGGTGGGGGAGGGATGGAGGGAGGGGTTGGGGGGTGAAAATTTGTTTAAAAAATGTATCAATAAAACTTTTTCAATAAAAAACCCCCCACAAAACTGCTGTTTTGAGTGATTGTAAAGCTACCCTGAAAAAATGTCTGATTTGAATTCAGCCCTGCATAAATCGTGGATCTACATTCGGTTCCAGGAAGTAGGTTCAAAGTTAACATTCAGATGAATTGTCTGTAATTAATTAATTCAAAGCCATAGTCTAGAAAAGCACATGACTCACCTTATTCCATGAGAGAGGACTAAAGAGCATAGCCTTTAGAAATCTTCTAGGAGAATATATGAAGGAAAGCTGAAGTCCAAAGAGACTTTTATCTTTAATGATCTGGGATAGTGCTCAAAAAGTTGGGTTGTCTCCTATAAATCAAAACAGATGGAAATAATACATACTGGAATTACCTAGAATATCTGCATGCGTGCATTAGCACCCAGAAGCATAACATTTTCCATTACATGTAGTCCTTGACTTACAACAGTTCTTTTAGTGACCTTTTGAAGTGACAAGGGCACGAAAAGTGACACGATCGTTTTTCACACAACCTTTGCAGCATCCCCATGGTCATGTGATCAAAATCCAGGTGTTTGGCAACCGATTCATATGTATAACAGATGAAATGTCCCAGGGTCATCTGATCACCTTTTTTGACCTCTGAACAAGCAAAGTTAATAGAGCAAAGTAAGTTAATGGAGAAGCCACAGCCCTGAGCCGGCATGCACGGGCACAAGTGCCTGCCAGCCTGCCACTCGTGCAAATTGCACTCATGTTTTGCACACACACTCAGGCCAGCCATTCATGCAGCCCAGTTCTGAACAGGGAGTTGGAAACCTTTGCTGTAGAAACTTTCCCAATATTTGCTTGTCCCAAAGGTGCTTTTTTCAAAAGGCAACTCGACTTAAAGACATTTTGCTTCTCATCCAAGAAGTTTCTTCAGTTCTGATTGTCAGCACTGGGCAAATCATAAATTATAAACCTGAGACTCTGGTCGATCTTAGCTTGATTAGAAACAGAGGCCATTTGCAGGGCACCAAGAACAGAAGGGGAAAAGACCATCTTGTGAAAGCTTCCAACATCACAAATGGGTTAGTATTTAAATAGAGACTAATTTTATGTTCTGTTGCCTAAAACTCCTAGAGAGGGGTGTCTGTCCAAATTTAGCAATTTTAAAGCTTGTGGATCTCAAGGTCCATAAATCCCCAGCCAGCATGGTTGTCTGGGGAATTCTTGGAATTGAATCCACAAGTTTGAGAGTTCAGCACCTTTGTCCTAAGCAATGGATATGTCACCAATCAATCAAAAAAGAGCTGGAAGGGACCTTGGAGATCTTCTAGTCCAATCCCCTGCTCAAGTAGGAGACCCTAATCCATGTCAGATAGATGGCTGCCCAGTATTTTCTTTAAAATCTCCAGTGATTAAGCACTCACTGTTCCACTGGTTAATTGTTCTCACTGTTAGGAAGTTTCTCCTTAATTCCAGGTTGCTTCTCTCCTTGATTAATTTCCACTCACTGCACTTCTCTTGTTTTCTGATGCTTTGGAAAATAAGTTGATCCCCTTCTTTGTGGCAGCCCCTCAAATACTGGAATGCTGCTATCACCCCTAGTCCTTCTTTCTCTAGACTAGCCAAACCTATTTCCTGAAACTGTTCTTCATACTAAACACACTGTCTCCAGACTAAATCAGGGGTGGGATTCTGTCAGTTTGGACTGGTTCGGGTGAACCTCTAGCTCTGACGATCAGCTGGGAGTGAACTGGTTCTCTCCAATGATCAGGTGGGGCCACCTGCCTGCCCCTGCACTGTACTTACCTATACCCTCTCAGCTGATTTGCGCAGCACAGCGGATTGTTGCGCCTCAGCTGTGTTACTCCCCAGAAGTAACATAGAAGGTAAGTATTTTTGAAAGCTGCTTACATGGGCTTCATGCGCGATCACCAAACTGGTTGTTAAACCGGCAGCATCCCACCACTGCCTTTAAACATCTTAGTTGCTCTTCTTTGCCATTTTTTCCCCAGTCTCAACATCTTTTATGTAATGTGGTAATCAAAACTGGATGCAGTAGTTCGGCCAGGTGTGGTCTTCCTAAGGTTTTATAAAGTTGTACTAACATTTCAGGTGATTTTGATTCTATGCATCTGTTTATACAACCAAGGATTCTATTAGTTTTATACTGTAATATAATGCTGCACTTCTCAGCTTGGTAGCACTAAGTTACCTACTCCCTTTTTTTAAAGGCAACATGTCCCTCAGGCTATTTCCAATAAATTAATAAGAAAAGAAACAGCGCAACCTCAAGCAAGGTGGAACAGAAGTGTGACTTTCCTTTTGTGGGACATTAACATGATACATTCATTTAAAAGGGAATACTGGTTACTTGTTTCACATGCTTGCTTACCCTACTGCTTTTCTAAATTAAAATTGGGTCTGAATGGGTCTGAGATGGTTTTAGACATGCATTACACTATGATGATCCAAATAAATCATGACAGACAACAAATGCCAGGCAATGAAAAAGCTAAATAAGTCTGTACGGCAGTATATTTAATTAAAACTAAGCCTAACATAAACTTGCCTGAAAAGAAAATGTAATTAAAGTATTGGTGTTTGGAATACGTTACAGAGCTCTCTGAGGTAAATCAAAGTACACAAACCCCAGACAATGTTTCTAACTCTGAGAGAGCACATTCTGATCTTCCTTTGCAATATTCTATAGCTCTTAGAATGGGATTTATAATTCAGTGTCGGGGGGAAAATCACTTCTTCCTCAGTATTAGAAAAATGTATTGCTTGGGAATAACCTTTGGCAAAAAATAAGTACTAACTAGTTTCCACATAAATCGGCTGGGGTACAGTAAATCCAAAACTGTGTTCTTGAACTAGGATATAAAATCTATGACAAACATGTCTAAGAAGCCAAAGAAACATGCTGAGATAGGAATTTGAAATGCCCATAGCTCTCAGGTTGGAAGTTAAATACATATATTTTTTACTTTTCTGATGCAAGGTAATTTTTTGACCTTTATATCAAAATACAAGCGGGAGGTATGCATTTTTAGTGAAAATGTGAATTTACTGGTATATTTGGAAAGGAAATTAATATTCAGATTAAACAGGGGAAGTCCTATGTCTTATCAACAGGAGGCTGACAGGATGTAATTGAGAATATAAAGTTATGCAAATATATACCTCCTTTCTCACTGACATTGTCCCCTCCCCTTTTGCAAGCAATGGCAGAAAAATAATTTAAATGAATTCAGTGGTTGGTCTGAATTGCCAGGTCATGAGTAAAGTGGAAGACAAGGATAGTGATGAAACCATTCTGTTTTTCATTTCTCTCCTTTTTAAAGATGAGAAATTAAAAAGCTCTGTTTAAAGAGAGGACAATGATTTTTCAATATTAGATTCAATTTGGGAGCTGCCTCTGACCTCCAAAAGGAAATTGATCCCAGGTATGGTAATCAAATCAATTTGTTGAATATTTCCCCAATATATGAGTCGGTCCAATCTTTAAGAGTCCCTAGCCATCAATGCAGTAGTATCTGGGTCATTATTCATGCACAATTAATGAATAATATAATGAATAATAATAGTGCCTCATAAATTTCCTTTTCCCACCATTTTAATTCTTTTTTCTTCCTTTCCTTCAACAAATAAAAATGTTGCAATTATGCAAACTATATAATCTATGGCAGGGGTCTCCAAATGCGGCACTTGTGCACTTGAACTCCCAAAATGGTTGGTTGGGGAATTCTGGGAGTTGAAGCCCACAAGTCTTAAAGTTGCCAAATTTTGTGATCCCTATGGAGAACAAAATAACTCCCAACCATAGTAAGTGGACAGACTACTTCATCTTTAGCTCAAATACTTCCTGTTTGTATATCAAAATTACAATTTTGTATACATTCTGAACTTAAGCTTGTGTTTGAATGCAGATAGTTGTTGGTTATCCTTTTGGAAGATTACTTATTTTGTTTGTCGATAAATGTCAAAACCTTTATTTTTCATGCTTAATCATTCGAGGTTTCAAATGGTAAAATCTGTATGTTGTATCTGAATATTAATTTTATTTGTTTTTCTGAGAGATAGTAGAATTGAAATTGTGAATGTTGTATATGGTAAGTATTTCTCTGCAGGCAACTAACCTTGCCTGCATTCTTAATTAATGAAGGTTCAAATGAGGCATTCATTCTAGCTGAATATTGGTGACCTGTGAAAACTTATTTCATTTTTGGGGTAGTTAGGATGGATGTTATCAGTCAGTTATTCCACCTGGTGAGGTGATTATGCAAATAAATGTCTTTATGAATCCTACATGTGCCTCGAATAAGCTATGAGATTTCCATACTGAATACCAATATGAAGCTTTGCATTGTTATTAGCAGAGAGAATGTGTCATGGATCACGACCAAACTCTTAATTTTAGTTGCAGAGAACTGTAAATTATAGCTTTCAAATTCACGTAGCTATTGAAATATATATTTTCATTGTTAGAGCCAAGAAAATAATTGGTATTGATCCTGAAATGATCAGTTAAGAACAATGAAACAGTTCATTAATTAAGTTAGTTGGTTAGCATTCCCAATGCTCAGATATTTGCAAGATACTGTGTGTTTATTTATTTACACATGTATCTCTTCATTACACAACATAATTTTAACCATATATACATGGTTAAATTTGTAATTAATACAAAATTGCATAATATTTGTGTAATACATCAGTGTATACAAAGTCATTGAAAACCTTTTGCTACAATCTCCCCTCCCCACTATTTTGATGAAGGTTGTGCTGTAGGCAATCCCTGCTATCCTATAGAATCAATTATAATAATGATTCTATTTGCATGTTTTGGTATTCTGCAAACAGTCTGTTTTGTTAATTGATACCTATATCTTCCACTGTCAAGAAATAATCAGGAATAATATTGAAATTTCCCATATTGAAAGTTTGTGATTACTAAATCAAATCTCAATGCTTAGGATGAATAGATGATCTATAGATCTCATACCATATTTGTAGGTCTATTCTTTCATTCTCTAATTGACAAATTACTCCATAAAAATGGAATGTTTCCCTTTGGAAAACCAGTGAGTTAGCAAAACAAAGCAACATTACTGAGAGATGTTCCTAGAGAAGCAAAGAAAAAAAAATATTGCAGCATAAAGAAAGTCAAAGCTACAATACTTCATTTACAATAAAAAAAAACATAGGTGAGCAATTCTTTTATTGTACAGTTGGGTATACAGAAGGTGTTGTTATACATGAAATATTTTGCCTTTGCTATTGCCTCCATATTAAACATTAAATATTGTTTTATATGTATTATTGCAATTGTAACTTTTCCATTCATTTTTGCTGTTTTCTTTCAAATCGAAAACAAATTGAAAATTGACGATGCTGTTATATATCAAAGACCTTTGTAATAATTGTTCCCATATTAATCATGAATTATTGTTTTGCATTAGTATCATCTTAGGCAGGATTTCTTCCTTATCTTGACCTATTTTTACTTCCCAAAACTGTTTTTTTTTTCATTTTACCAGAGAAATACTTTACTACAAATTCAAAACTTACCACAAACAATACTGTATGTAGAAATGTAATACTACACCCCCCCTCAAAAAAAGATAAACCCAATCCAATATCAGAAAAGTAATTGTAGGCAACTGACAATAGAGGAACGAATTGTGACATATTTTTACAAATGAAAAAGTTGAAGACATGGATCAAAGAGGAATGGTCTGAATAGGGAGAAATGTTGTAAAAAATAAATAAATAGGATGGATCCAGTTATAAGGAGAGATGACATCATTTACTAAAGGTTTTAAGGACAGACAGACATAGCTAGAAAAAGGTCACTAATTTTTCATTAGTCTAAAAAGCTCATTGGTTCCTTTAATTGGTTCTTCTTCTACTCAATCCTCCAATTTTTTATCTAAATATGTCTCAAGGAGATGGAAGGCCAAGATTGCCAAGAAGAGTGAGAGACAAAGAACTCTTCCACATAACCAGCTAAATATGAGCCAGCAGTATGCAGCAGCAGCAGCCAAAAGCAGTAATGCAATCCTAAATTGCATTAACAGAGGGATACAATCAAATCAAGAGAGATACTAATATCACTCTATAAAGCCTTAGTAAGACCAGGGCTTTTTTTCGGCCGGAACTCGGCGGTACTGCGTTCCGGCACCTTTTTAGAGTCCGCGTCACGTGACATGTCTCAACCAATCGTGCGCTATTACTTCCAGGTTTTTTTAACGCAACGGGGGGGGAGCGTTCCGGCACCTTTTGGTGCCGAAAAAAAGCCCTGGTTGAACCTATAACATAGATTCCCTACTGTATCTGGTGAGGTGGGCAGGTAAAATGAGGCAGATATCTTAGTCCCATGCCATGAAAGGCTTTAAAGCTGAGCACCAACTTATTGAGCATAAATAGAAGCTTCTTCATGATTGCAGGATCAATTTGTGGCCAAGAAGAAAATTCTGTTAGAATTTAGGACACAGGAAGCAGACACATGGCTTGTTAGATGGGAGCTAGTGTTTAAATACTGTGTGCAAATATGGCCTTTTGCTACATTGTAACCATAAATCGGTGTGATATTTTCAGTTTTCAATTATAACCATAGATTTCTTAAAAGTTAGAATGTTCCTTGGGTGGAGTTTTTGTTTGTTTTGCTTCTCTTTCAATCACTTGTATTTTTAGTAGAAAAAACACTGTTTTAAAATGTTAGAAAAGCTAACTGTCACTTTTTATCTTTTAGGGGTCCTGTTTCTAAGCTAACCTTCAAACTTTTCTTGGCTATCCTCTGTTCACTTATTGGAGCTTTTTTGACGTTCCCTGGTTTGAGGCTGGCTCAGATGCATCTTGATGCTTTGAGTTTAACAACCGAAAAAATCACCCAGTAAGTTAAAAGTGTATAGATTTCAACTTAATGTGTATTCTCCACTCTCCGTAGTAGAATTCTTATAACATGACTCTGCTTTTTTATGCCAAATTTTGAATGTGTTTCTGAAATTCAGTGAATTTAAAATCTTATTAAAATACAGTTACAAATTCATGAAGAATTTTCAAAGGAAACACACTAATGGATTAAGAGAGCATGGAATAAAATAGGACTATGTTCGGATATCTAAAACGTTGAGGACTAAACTGATGAGTTCCATCCAGATACTCATTTGTTCATCCATTTACATTTTAGTTATCTGAATACAGTCCCATTTTTTTCTCCTTTCCTATTATCCATTAGTGTGTTATCTTTGATTAATCTGATCTTGGGGAGGGGGGGGATGATATTCCAAAGGGTGGGTGCCATGGCAGAAACTGCTATTCTCCTACCTTATCCAGTTGATACTCCTTAAAGGGTGGGGCCCTTAATGTACTATTCCCACCAAACTTGATAGGATGGGTAGATGTAACCTAGGTTAGTTCCTCAAATAATGTATCATGTAGGCTTTAAATGTCATTACCAACATCTTAAATTCACTTGGATTTTGGACTCAGATGTGGTCATAAGTTGAGGACTATATATGTAATCATTCAAAGCATCCCCTTGTTCAAAGGGACAAGCTTCCAAAGTTTCCTGCAGTTGTATATATTAGGGGATATTTGGTACTGGCAAACAAATTAGGCTTCGGGAGTTAAATTTGTATTATTCATTTTAAACAAGACTACTTGATAAACTTGCAAGGAATTCCAAGGTTTTCTCAAGCTCTTTAGAAACCATAAATAAATCAACATAGAATATAGCAGAAATCAGTAACACTAGTATTTATTTTTCTTGTTTTCAATATAGAATAGTTTAGAAATAATACCCTTTTTCTGTAATAATACAATGTGTTTATTTGGCTTTCTGTCTCTTCCAGAACTCTGCTACATATAAACTTCCTGGCGCCTCTGCTTATGGTGTTGTTATGGGTAAAGCCAATTACCAAGGATTATATTATGAACCCACCATTAGGAAAAGAAAATGTGCCTTTGTAAGCTGCTTTAGAAATCTTTATTTTTAAACCTTATAATAAGTATATGTTTAAAATGTAATATTTTTGTAGATATATTCTTATTTTTCAGAATAAGAATTAGAATAGAATAACCTTAGGTTTTTAGGACAAATGTTTTTAGTCTTTCTGAGGGAAAACAAAGGCTGCCTCTTCTCTATTTTTATCTCTATCCATTCAGCCCCTCATGGAGGCACAAGCAGTTCTCCTTTCTCTGATTTCTTTTCATACATCCACATTTCTCTCCTCTCATTTATTCTTTCTCACAGAAACACGTTCCCATCTGCCATTCCCATCTTCCCAGTATTACTACAACAGTGTTTGCTTGTATGCTTGTGTTGGGTGGGGAGTGTGTGGAATGATATTTAAAAAATTTCTGTGTTCATTCTTTAATCTACAGAATGTCAGAAGATACATTTGATACTCTAAGATTGTGGATTATAATTCTCCTATGTGCTTTGAGGTTAGCCATGATGCGCAGCCATCTCCAAGCCTATCTGAATTTAGCACAGAAATGTGTGGATCAAATGAAAAAAGAAGTTGGAAGAATAAGTACTGTTGAATTGCAGAAAATGGTAAGCCTAAGGTTACAATAATCAAAATATATATTAACAAGCCAATTAATGAGCATGATGCTATTTTTTAAAATTAAACTAAGGCAGAATTTGATGTGTTTTTTTTAGAAACCACGACAATATTATTTTAGTTATTTTTAAGGATAAGTTAGTCCAGCAGTAAGACTGATAATTTCATCTTTCATTAATTTTGAGTGATACTACTATTGTTTTCTTGAAAATGGTTATATTTTTAATATACTCTATTTCATAAAATTGTATGCAAATATTTTTATATATTTTTATATAAATAAGAGTTGTGTGCAGCTTCCTTTGTCTTTTTCAATTTAGAAAAACATTAGATATAAGTAACACATGAAATTCTATTTTAAATAAGAAACAGAAAATATAAAAGCATTCTGAAATAATATCCCTTTTAGAATAAAACTAAATGCTTTGGGAGAAGTTGGAAGGATTTTTTAAATATTGAGAGTACCTTCTTAACTCTTAATTTCTTTCCTTTGACTTGAGGGATTACTTATCTCCTATAGTTTCTGCCGCTCCCATACGATCAGACAGGGCCAGCATGCTTGGGTTCCAAAAAGGACAAGTATAAAATGTGGAAAGAGGGGCACATAACTAAGGGAGAATATTAGCAAATAGCCCAAGTCTGCCAAGATGAAGTGAGAAAAGCTAAGGTTCACAACGAACAAAGGCTTGTGACAAAAGTAAAAAAATAACAAAAAAAGCTTCTTCCAAATGTTAAAAACAAGAAAAAAGTCAAGGAAACAATTGGTCCATTGCTTGGAGAAAGTGGCAAGAAGGTGACAAGCAACAGGGAGAAAGCAGACCTACTTAACTCTTTTTTTTGCATCTGTCTTTACACAAATGGAAAAAACAGTCCAACCTATCAAAAACAGCACCACAAAAACAGATTAGGAACACAAATTAAAATAGGGAAGAAAATGGTAAGTGAGCACCATTTTCATGTTTACGCCAGACGAGACCAAATCACCAGAACCAGATGGATTACACCCCAAGGTTCTGAAGGAACTGGCAGATGTGATCTCAGAACCACTGAACTATATCTTTCAAAGATCTTGGAGCACCGGGGAACTGCCAGAAGACTGGAAAAGAGCTGATGTGGTTCCCATATTCAAAAAAGGAAAGAGAATAGATCCAGCAAACTACAGACCCATCAGCCTGACCTCAATACCACAAAAGATTGTGGAAAAGATAAGCAACAAATCAGCAAACACCTAGAAGCAAACAAAGTAATAACCAAAAGCCAACATGGCTTTCTCAAAAACAGATCGTGCTAGACGAATCTTATTGCAGTCTTCGACAAAGTGACAAAATTACTGGACCAAGGGAATGCTATTGATATAATTTACTTGGACTTCATAAGGCATTTGTCAAAGTAGACCATAACCTACTACTTGATAAAATAGAAAAATGTGGGTTAGGCAGCATCACCACCAGATGGATTTGTAACTGGCTGACCAACCGCACTCAACGTGTAGTCCTCAATGGAGCTGCATCTACATGGAGGGAGGTATGCAGTGGGGTATCCCAGAGCTCTGTTTTAGGCCAGTACTCTTCAACATATTCATCAATGACTTGGATGAGGGGATAGATGGGGAACTCATCAAATTTGCAGACAACACCAAGCTAACAGGAATAGTCAACACTCTGGAAGATAGGGTTTCTTACCTAAGCAGGACTGTTTGTTTGCTTTTCAGGAGTTAGCTATGTGTGTTCATGAGCGGCAAATATATTCTTAATGTAAATCATTCACTCACTTTTCAGACTGCAGAACAACATCATTTTATAACAGCATTGCTACAAAAACTATGTGCGATTGGATTCAGTCAAAAGCGGAATCAGAAAAATCTTTCCAGTTTTTTCAGGATTAGAAATGCATGCTTAATAGAGAGGGGATTGAAAAGAAAATTAGAGACTGCTTGGATTAAGGTGGCATTACCTTCTGCTTATTCATTCTGTTAACTACTGTTTCGAGTCCACATTTTAATTCTTGAGACAATTATTGATGCTCTGTGGGCTGACAGGGCAAGAAGTGAAAAATGTAAGATTTGCTCCCTTTCCAGCAGATGAGTATCGGTCTCTCTCTCTTGGGTGGTTGATTGTCACACATTCAGTAAAAGTGTTTAATGTGGTTATGCCATTAACTGCGTGTGTTGTTGGCTATGATAACTTACATGATAGTATTGTCTTGTACCCCTAATTGTGCAATATTTTTGTTGACTTCAGGTGGCCAGAGTATTTTATTATCTTTGTATAATTGCTCTTCAATACGTGGCACCTCTGGTTATGTTGCTGCACATGACTCTACTATTAAAAACTTTAGGTAAGAAATATTCAATAAACGAAATAAAATGTTTATGGGCAGTTACTGGAAAAAATTTATTAGATACAAAAATCATTTACAGGAGGTTCATTTTGAAAGTAGGACATAGGTAGATGCAAAACGTTAATTTCTTGGTTATTCATTTCTCTTATTTCCATCCCACCAGTCATCTTTTAATTTCTGAACCAACGTGTGCCATAAGTATCCCTGTGCAACCGGAAACAAATGCTGCTGGCTGTAGGGCATATTTCATATATATAATTGTTTTTTTATATATATATAAAAAGTTTTATTAGTCAAAAATAAACAACATTATCGCTTACAATATGTAGAATTTTTAGTTATCTTTTCAGATAAAAAATATAATCAAAAGTTATCTTTCATACAGCAGTGCTACCTTTTTTT
>JAOYMU010000010.1:40935876-40946992 GCA_025802295.1 Psammodynastes pulverulentus
CTGGAGCTCTGTTATTGGCTGCAGAGGCCTTCAGGAAAGCCTTGCTGGCCTTGCTGGCTGAAGAAGTTCCTGAAGATCTCTGACAACGAAAAGGAGGCCAGGGGCGACATGCACCAGTGAAGTGAGTCAGTGGACGATATTCCCCCCTCCCCAAAAATAAGACCTGGTGGGAAAAATATAATACAGGGTCTTGTTTTCGGGGAAACATGGTAAGTCTAAGTGCTACAGCTATTTAGTAATGCAAAAACAGGTGGCCTTTCAGGTCTTACTGAATTCTCACCTGCCTATTGACCAATGGAGAAAGATGCTTAAAGGCCATACTTTTCCACCTTGAGTCCAGACTACTAACTATTGATTGTCTGCTGTAAGTTTGTTTTTTTTTCACTCACTTCTCAACAAAACCAACTTTGGAACATCTTCTGATTATTCAGGATGGGTGGAAGCAAGAGACAAAATCCAGAGCTCTGCATGCATTTCTCTTCATGGAAGACTTTATCTCAAGTAGGGATTGAAATTCCAGTACATTTAATGCAAGGACACAGAAGTTGCTTGGCTTGTCAAAATCTATGCTTGCAACACAAATGTACACTGGAATGTAAAGATGGGGCTGTGTTTGAAGTGCAAACAATCTCGAGTGCCCCGTTGATTAAAGAAGCCATATCCTTAGCTTCATCGACCTCCAGTTATCAAAAGTTGTGCAAATCTGATTATGTAATCTGGTGAACAGCTGCTTAAAGCAAATGCTGATTGGGCAAGCATAATAGCTAGGATCAGACAAACGACTACCTGTAGTAGTGGGTTATATGCCGAAAAGCGGAAGCATGCAGTGATCCACTGAGCAAGTCCTTTTCCTAGGTTAATTAATTTTTTTATTAAAATTATCATAATGAAAATAAAGATGATAGGAAAGGGGGAAAGGGGAAGAAAGGAAAAGAGAGAGATCTAGGTACAGGGGAAAGAAGAAAAAAACATTGACTTCCAACACTTTTCAGCCAGTAAAGTACAAAATGAAATTATAGCCTCTAAATTCTTTTTTACTTTACCTTATTAACAGTACTAGTCATTTCTATAACAAGCTATATTATTCAGCAAAACCCAGCATGAAAAGTTCATTTTTAATGTGCTGAGCCCTCCACTGAACAAGTCCTGAGGTTGTTAAAAAAATAAAATAATAATAATAAAATTCATTCACCATAATAGAGGTTTGCCCTAAACCCAGCAAAAGTTACAATTGTTTTACATATGACTATTGAAAGCGTATTCTGCAATCTTCAAAGATTTTCCCTCGGCAATATATAGAGAAATTTTTAAGTAGCCCTTTAACTTAAAAATAGGCCAGGTGGTTCTGAGTCTTTTGAGTAGCATAAAATAAAATATAAAAGAAAATAAAAGAATAAGCAAATCTGTGGCATGATGGCTGACTGCAGATCGTTTTTAGGAAGACGAAACATTAAGCTTTTATTTCCCAGCTGTCATTCCTGTCTCAAGTGGATCTCTGAAAAAGTTAGTTGCTAACACGACTTATTCCACTCGTTATCCACAGTGACCTGTCTAGGCATTATTTAGGGACTAGAAGTAGTCTATGATCATCTCATTCCAACAGGGTGCATATATGCTGGAAAACTGTAAATAAATAGCAATATGATGTCTATTTTATAAGTCTTTTTAGGAGAAAAAACGATTTAGTACTTGAAGTCTACATATTTGGCAAGGTATCAAAAGAAACACCAAAACAAGCACACCATTGGGCAAGTTTACTCTTAAAGCATGTATGGTCTCAAACACAATTTATGAATTCTCATTGCCCTGGGAATATGAAGAAACACCATCTTATCCGTATTTGCATCAATTAGGTAGGGTGAAATTAAGTCAGTAATCCTGAGAAAGTTTTGTGGCCCCCTATCAACTTGCCCAAATAATCTAGAGATCCCAATTTGCAAAAGAATGAATATGTTAGATGATCAGATCTGGACAACAAAAATCCAGATTACCACTAGATAAGAAGAAAGAAATATAGAATCACCAACTGCCTGTCCTCATCTAACGCCCAATATCACCATTCAGGTTTCTGCAGTTCAATCTGTAGCTCTACACTATGTCACCCAAATCAGAAAGATTTCTTACACTTTTATAAAGCAATATCAGCAATTTCCATGAATCAAATTCTATCTTACACTGTTAAATGACTCATTTCTGCTATCTTCATGCAGTAAGATAAATCGGGTTTTAATGCAGACATAGCCGCTTAAACTTTGCAGGCATTATTTCTGTAATGACTGGGTTTTTTTATGAATGATGAAACAGAGGTGAAGAAATCGATTTTGTTTTTAAAAATATGCTTAATGTAGACAAGTTCCTTGCTTTATAGAACTTAAGACAAACTTATAATAATGTGATACTGAAAAATATTTCCATGCACTTATAGTATGAAACTCCTTAAAGCTGTGAGTGCCTCACAAATTAATTTGTTTACAACTTTCTACTTGAGTGCCTGCTAGAAAAGAATGTTGCACTTTGCCAGCATTTTTGCCACTAATCAGGAAGAATATGTATGCTATCAGTTAAAGGAACTACTCCAGTGGTGAAATCTTAGTACCTCTGGAGACCTCCCGAGAGGTACTAGGGCCCATGTGAACGAGTTCTCGGAGCCCGTATAAACCCATGCCCCAATCCCACCTCCTGGACCTGGTCACTGGTCACTCGCTCCCACCCGTGCCATGCCCACGCCCTATCTATAGTCTTCTGGCCACACGGTTTGGTCAACCCTTTCCTGCTCACCTTAAACAAAGGTAAGCACTTAGCACTAGCCAGTCCCTGTCCCCCCCTTTCCCGACCGCAAGCAGCCCCCTGCCCTGAGCCCACCACCCTGCATATTTTGATTTAAAATGTATTGGGTCATGGCTGATGTCGACTTGGCCACACCCACCCATCCAGTCACATTATCACCAAGACACACCCACCAAGAAACCCAGTCACATGAAAACCAAGACACGCCCCCCTTGAACCATGCCCATGGAGCCACGCCCATGGAGCCTTTTGGAAAAAAATTCATATTTCATGCCTGATCTAAGCACCTTGAGTTTGACACTCCTGCATTGTCAAGAGAGAGAAAACTACTCTTTCCACACATCCTGACAAGAAATTAGAAGAATGAAATTAGGAAATTTGAAGAATGAAATTGACAAGCTCTTTGTTTCAACAGTAAGACCAATAGACAATGACCTGTGCAGGATCACATCACAAGGGGCATGAATAAACTATCACAATGCACATAGAAAATAAATGAGCTTGCATTATGTTGTCATAATGCTGTTTTCATCCATCTAATGTCCCCCTTCATGAATGCTATGGTATATTGCTCATTTCTAAGCTTGGGGGTTGACAGTTTTGTTTTGTTTTAGTTAATCAAAGAACTATAGAGTCAGAAGGGATCCTGGAGGCCTTCCAGTCCAACTCCCTGCTCAAACAGGAGACCCTTATACATTCCAGACAAATGGTTGTCCAATCTCTTCTTGTAAACATCCAGCAATAGAGCACTTACAACTTCAGGAGGCAAGCCACTCCACTGATTAATTGTTCTCATTGTCATGAAATTTCTCTTTAATTCCATGCTGGATCTCTCTTCAATGACTTCCACCCCTTAATTCTTATTCTGTGCTCAGATGTTTGAGACAATTGGTCAATCCTCTGTGACAGCCCTTCAAGTACTGGAAGACAGTTATCATGTCACCCCTTCTCCTTGTTAGACTAGACCAGGTGTCGGCAACCTTAAACATTCAAAAAGCCATTTGGACCTGTTTCCCATAGAAAAGAAAATGCCGGGAGCCACAAAACCCTTCCCATGCCTGACTATTTCCTGGGTGGCCACAAAACTAGCATATATAGTTGAATTAAAGCTTCTGTTTTCTTCTGAAACTTTTCTTTTCTTGGATTTATCCATGATTAGCCTACGGGGGGTCGAAAAGCTCAATAAATTGCATGCTGGAGGGTGTTGCACATTCGCAGTTGTGATGAATATTTTGGGAGACAGGAAGCCGCAGCAGAGGGATGAAAGAGCCACATGCGGCTCCAGAGCCACAGTTTGCTGACCCCTGGACTAGACATATCTAGTTCCCTTCATTGTTCATCATACAGTTAAGCCTCCAGACCCCTTATCATCTTTCTTTCTCTTCTTTGCACCTTTTCTAGGGTTTCAGCATCTTTTTTTGTATCGTGGTGACTTGAACTGAACACAGTATTCCACACAAGAGTGGCCTCACTATTGCAGAATAAAATTGTACTCTCACTTCATATGATCTTGACATTATCATCTATTGATGCACCTTTGGTGGTGGTCCACTAAGACACCTAGAACTCTCACAGTTACTATTGTTGAGCTAGGTGGTTTATGTGTAGAAATCAATGTTCATTGCCCCTTCTAAATTTGCCCAAATCAACAACCACAGTCAGCTTGATCATTGTATATATATAGAAAACATTCAACTGATAGTGTGTATTAAGGGAACATTTACAGCAAATTGTATTTTAAATGGGATCAACAGAATAACTTAGCAGCATATAAAAATATGCAAATCTTAGTATGCAATATTCTATCCCTTCTTTCCCTTCCTTTTTCAAGTCAGGAAAATAGGATTTCATTAGTTTCTTTGGAAGGGAAGAGAAACCAGAAGGTTTCAGAAGCAGTGGCCCTGTAAATATTTGGTAACTCATGGCATCAGTCATATGGGCTAGAAATATTTTGAAACAAAGCCTAATATATCTGGAGGTTATATAATAATTTAGCCCTATTTTAGGACATTACCAGCCTATATTTTTTTTTTACAGAAGTTTTACAAAGATTGAGAAGATATTCTAAGGAGACAAATTGGTTCATATGACAATACCAATTTTTCATGCTTAATGTTTAATGCATTTATAAACTTTTTTTGGGGGGAGGGGGAAAGTGCCCGCATAGCAAATATAGATAATGTTTTCCCATCTGCAACCAGGAGTCCCAGAGAGAGAGAGAGAAAAACTTTATGTACTGGATAAAATGTGTTCATTGTAAACCATGCTCACATCTAACATCATGAATAGAGTTGCTTAGGAAGGAGTAATGGAAGATGTGTTCAATAGGGTAGTTTAGATTTATGACTGCTATCTACCATACTTATTTGCAACATCTGCCAACATGCATACAATTAATTTTGTTCTCAAAGTGAAGTAGCTGGAGGCAGCCAATCTGCAAGCTCATCTAAGTGCTGAAGTGCACTTTAAAAATACAAAACTGTTACTCATCCCAAAAACAGATACATCTAACATAATTATGTTAGCAATAAAGATGAATTTGAAAAGAATTTGCAAATTTAAGTGCAGCCTAATTCAGCTTAAGCAGGCATGTGTGGTGATAGGACAAGAAAGCTTGATGTACAGTATTTCTTGTGCAAGGTATTAGACTTCGATCTATGAAATGTGAAGTCAGGTAATAACACTAGTAGCAGCTGATAATGCTGTTACTCTTACGGTTGTTGCTGCTATTACCACTAACACTTAAGGATTGCTTCTCTGTTCACCAGGGCCATGAAAGAGATATATAATCATTGGAATCATGATTCCCCACTATTATCTGCATTTCTGGTGAAATAATGCAAACTCACTCTTAAAATGTAATTAAATTTATAACAAATTAAAGCCAAAAGCAATATACAGAACCACCATCTGTCTCAAAGAAAAACAAGTTTAAGCACCTGCAATCCAAAGTACAGATAGAACTGTGAGAAATGCAGGACAAGTGGAAGAGGAAGGCTGAGTAGGTAGAAAACTGAGTACCAGTAGGTAGAAAAATATGTGCGCCACCAGAAGAATTATTCAATGCCATAAACTCAGGTTTTGGTTCTTCCAAATCAAGATGCTTCCCTTTGCTGTCATCTGATAGGTCAAGCCTGATCAAAGACCAGGAAAGACTAAAAAAACAACAAACCACTGGGTTGAACACTTTTCCAATCTACTCAACTGGCTGTCCATAATCATACAGCAGATTCCTCAACTGCCAATCTTGGATGCCCTAGACCTGTTTCCCTCTCCCCTCCTTGGAAGAGCTTTATAGCTTCCGCTGCCTTAAGAAAGTTCAAAACATTCTCAAAGATTCATCTCATTCTGGGCACCTTTTTTTTAACTATTACCATCTGGTAGATGGTACAGGATAATAAAAACAGGGACAAATAGGCTGAGGAACAGCTTCTATCCCAGGACAGTAACTCTGTTGAATTCTACTGTATAGTGCAATATTAATGCAGCATCAGAGGTTTTCAATTCAATGGATAGAATGTGAAGGATGTGTGTTTGTGTTTGTATTTTAGTTTATAGTCATAATGTACGCTGAAGAAGGTATTTAATTTCGTTGTATGAGGTACAATGACAATAAAGTGAACTAATGATGAGATCAAGGAAACAATCTTACGGATAAACTCAAATAAAGCAACAGGGCAGAAATGGCATTCTTGATGAGACTCCAAATTCCTTACAGCCCATTCCAAGACATCTTAGAACAGGGATGTTCAAACTTGGCAACTTTAAGACTGGCTGGCTGGGGAATTCTGGAAGTTGAAGTCCACAAGTCTTAAAGTTGCCAAGTTTGGACATCCCTGTCTTAGAACATAGAATAACAGAGTTGGAAGGGACCTCTTGCAAGACATTTGGTCCTCAGAGGAAATGTACGATGACTTCCATGCTGCCCTCAATGTGGCTGCTGTGAAAATCAGTGAAGCAAATCAGACTATGGAAACTACATGGGTATCTTACTGTAGTCCACTGTCTGCAAGATTTTTGCCCTCGTTCTTCTGAACACACTTGTGGTTGCTTGGAAAAGAACTTCCCAGAATCATAGTGTGGTTATCAGTCAGTACAGCAAACATGGTATTTACTGTAGGCAGTTCCAGAAGAAGTGCACTGAGTAGATTAAACCTGTTTACTGTAATGCCATTGATATAGCATTTGACTACTGCAAACAGGGAGGCTACCCGGATCATCCTGAAATATTATGGATGTTTGAGGAAATTCAGAAAGTTGATTCAGCTACTGAATGATGGAATGATAGGATAGGTTCTTTACAATGGTGATTCATCAGCTGCACTTACCATTTCCAATGAAGCAGAAAAAGATTGTGTGCTAGCTCCTGTCCTATTCAATTTGTTCAATTGGATAGCTCTCTCCTTGACCTTTGCCACTTGAAGGATGAAGTGCCTCCATAGAGTCACCGAAGAAGCATCCTTTGCTGATGACTGTGCACTCCTGACACATAGCAACAGCTATCTACAGTTGATAGTGAACAAATTCTCAGAATCTTCTATGCTCTTTGGCCTGACTATCAGCCTGTACAAGATTGAATACTTATCCAGCCCATGACAAACACCAAGTCCATAGAAATGAAAATCACTGTTGACAACACCCAGCTGATAAAAGTAAACAGCTTCAAGTATTTGGGAAGCATCATTTCAAGCAGTAGGTCTATAGACAATGTAATTGACTCCACTGTGAACAAGGCTAGCCAGGCACCAGTATGGCTGCACATTGAATTGCTCAACCAATGCAACATCCATATTTCTATGAAACTAAAAGGGCTATGGTTCACCCATCTGGATGTGAGTCCTGGACTTTGTAAACGGCACATCAAACAACTGAAGAAATTTCACAAGCGCACTCTCCACTCTGCCTTTGGCATTTGATGGCAAAACCATGTCTCCAACCTAGAGGGCTTGGATCACATGGAGTTCACCAGCACTGAGTCCATGATTATCAGAGCCCAGATGAAATAGATTGGACACATCATCAGAATGGATGACCACCATATGCCTTGCCAGTTGCAGGATAGTGTATTGGAGTCTGAAAAGAGACCTTGGGACCTTTCACAAGATGATGTGAAAGAAACCCTAGCTTAGTGTGACATTTAGCCAAAAGAGCTAGAAGCTGTGGCTGTTACAGAACCCATCAGTGAGACCTATGCTAGGAAGCCTCAACCAGATTTGAAGACAGATGCCCCAAAAAACTGATAGAAAACTGTGAGCAGCATCACAGAATAACATGCACAATTACTACAACAATAGTGTCCCCATTGTGTTAGATTCTGTGCTTCCAGTGTGGGACAGCAAAGTCACCTCTGTGCCATAAATAAACTTCATAATACAATTCATGTATCTTCTTCAAACCTGAAGTGAGTGTGTGTGGATGTGTGTGTGGTCTCATCTTTAAAATAATAGTTGCATAAGCATGTATCATTTCTCTGTTCCTGTGACTGTTATCAAATGCCTATACAATAGCAATAGCACAGACTTATATACCGCTTTATAATGCTTTCTACAGTCCTCTCTAAGTGGTTTATAGAATCAGCAAATTGCTCCCACAATCTGGGTCCTCATTTTACCTACCTCGGAAGGATGGAAGGCTGAGTCAACGTTGAGCCTGGTGAGATTTGATCTGCCAAATTGCTAAATTGCAGGCAGCTGACTATAAACAGAAGTAGCCTGCAATTACTGCACTCTGTCCTCTGTGCCACCAAGGCTTCCTATTTTATTCCTCCTCCTTTTCCTTTAGCTTTTCGGTTTTAACACTTGTACATCTCAGTATGGCTCACCAAGGTCACATGGCAGATTAAAGTTGAAGCATTGGCATTTTGTTATTGCAGTGGCTTTCTTTGTTTTTTATTCTTTGGAGGAGGGTCCTTAAAAATCTGCTTTTTGTGCTGTAGACAACAGTGTTAATGTTAAATCTTTTAGCCTCATCCAACTTTACTCTTGGATTTATCACCCTCTTGCCTTGGTAAGTATTTTGCAAACTCCGCTTGTGTCTCTCTGTCTCTGTGTGTGGTTTTTTTAATTTATTTGCTTCTCTGTCTCTAGGTAAACTCTGTTTATTCTGTTAAAGAGAACTGCCTATCAAAGTCCCCTGCTTTCCTTGTCTTTCATTGAGCTAATTCTTCGTGTTTCCTTCATTGAATTGAATATAATTAATTCCCTATTGAGTATAAGCATCTGTCTATTCTTACAGGAGCTGTGGCGGCACAATGGTTAGAATGCAGTACTGCAGTTCAGTAGTTTCAGTCTCACCGGCTCAAGGTTAACCCAGCCTTCCATCCTTCTGAGGTCGGTAAAATGATGACCCAAATTGTTGGGGGCAATATGCCTACTCTGTAAACCGCTTAGAGAGGGCTGTGAAGCAGTATATAAGTCCTATTGCTATTGCTCACTCTAGCCCCTGTTTCAATGATCCTTCTCACCACCTATCTGTTCTATGCTCCCTGCAGACTACTTAATGCTTTGGTCACTTACTGTTTTAACGCATTATTATTTGTTATCATAAGTTCTTTGTGTTGGACAATGAATAGGTAACTGCTGAAGATCAACTGCTGAGTGCGATTGAAGGGACTGTATGCCAAACTGTAAAGAATAGGAAGATGATCTTGATGAAGATGTGGAAAAACTGTTACCTAGGCAAAAGCAGTTAAGTTAAAGCAGTTTTAAGTCCAAGTTGGCCAGATAATACTCCAAAATTTCTCAAGCAGACATTTTTCACATTCACTGAGCTTTAACAAGCAGGCAGAAATAGAGAACAATCAGATTCTGTCATTATAGCCAATATTTTTTTTTAAAGAAGTTTTAGTCTTTCTGTGGAGTTGATTTCATGGACTGGTCTATCCATTGTGCTTGAGATCTATGGATGGCCAGTATGCTTCACCTTAAATATCACAATTACAGTTGCTAATTGTAAGGAGTTGTTTGCTACAACAAAGACAAGACATCAAGAGACTTAGAAATGAAGTATTCAGGCAAATGTGCACATGTGCTAAGAAGTACTTCAGCATGTGGTAGGGTGCAATTCAGTGGTGGTATTCTACTGGTTCGGCTGAACCAGTAGCAGAAAAAACTGCTGCTCGGGCGAACCAGTAGGAAAAAATATGGCTACTGGTTTGACAGACCCAGCACTTTTTTAGCTTAAAAAAGTGCCCATTCGGCTGAACCAGTAGCTAAAAACCATGTGCTGACCAGCTGAGAGGAATCTCTGATCCTCTCAGATGATCGGCACAGGTTTTTTTAGCTACTGGTTCGGCTGAACTGGCACTGTTTTAACTTGAAGCACAGAAGGGAGGGGGAGCGCGCACACATGCGCACAGCAGTGAACCGGTGGCAACACCAGTAGGAAACTACCACTGGTGCAACTTAGTTGTGAAAAAAAAGAGTAAAAAGAGAAGATTATTTTTGGGAGGCAACTAGGAAGATGTGGGATCCAAGTTAAAAAATAAAAGTGTGTTAAGAAAGAGCAGTACATTAAGTATAGGGAAATATACTCTGAATTACAGGGAGAAAGAAAAAAAGACAGAATAAATACAGAAGCATAACCTGCTATAGATTATTATTTTTTACTCAAGACACAGGTACTGGTAGTTCAGGCATCTAAAAAAAATGGGGGAAAGAGAAGGACGAGAGGGAAGGGACAGGATAAAGAAAGAGAACAAGTTTTGCCAGATGGCTAAATTAATGTTTTATTTTCCTTCTGAACTGAACAAAGGATCACAAGAGGATTGAAATCCTGAGAGAGCTCTAATTTCTTCATCTCACAAAAGACATTGCTGAAAAAAAGACTGATGAGTGTGCATATATCCTCCTTAGATCTATCAGAGGTTGTTGTTGTTTTTTTAAATCAAGAGTCAGCAATTAAAAATAAAAATGGAAAGAGGCTAGGCTTACAACTGTCAGAATTTCAGCTTTGATTGAGGAAACAACATCATATTAGCAATTGAACTGGAAGGAAGTCTCTGATGGCATCAGCTTTTTCTGATAGACGTTTTGAAAACCACCCAAACAGTCCACCTCCTTCAAGAGCACCAGGATGTCAAATTCAACATAGAAGTGAGCACCTTTGAGAGACACCACTAGGGTAATAGTAGTTAGTAATTGCATTTGGTGTAGTGGTTAAAGTGCTGCCCTAGAAACCAGAACAATGAAAGTTTTAGGCTTCCCTTAGCCATGAAAGATGCGAGGAGACTTTGGGCCACTCACTTTGATTTGATTTTGATTTGATTTGATTTATTCACACTTATAGCCCGCACCCTCTCCCCAAAGGGACTCGGGGCGGGGTACAAACT
>JAOYMU010000010.1:41214034-41225490 GCA_025802295.1 Psammodynastes pulverulentus
ACAACTCTGCCTAGAGCTAGAAGTAGTAGAGTCAACCCATCAAGTATCTGGATACCATCGCTTCACACAGGAGAATATACAATTTGTCCTTATATTGTAACTCTATAGGACTGTCCTTGGAAGAGTTAGCATCTGTTGCTATGACAGATGTCAAGTTGGTGAACATT
This sequence comes from Psammodynastes pulverulentus, assembly GCA_025802295.1. Classification (NCBI taxonomy): domain Eukaryota; kingdom Metazoa; phylum Chordata; class Lepidosauria; order Squamata; family Psammodynastidae; genus Psammodynastes; species Psammodynastes pulverulentus. The sequence continues at coordinate 41,214,202 of JAOYMU010000010.1, forward strand.
AGTCCTTGCAGTCACCAGAAGTCAAATCTGACTTGATGGCACCTAATCAACTAACTAAAATCATGATGTTGTGTTATTTATTATGTTCTGAATTGGAACTAATTAATCACAGTAGGAAAAATTGGGCAAGTAAAAATGGACCCTAGAAGTGATTGCAAACAACTAGAAGGGTAGGCATTTTTTCAGAATGAGATTCATACACTTTGGGAAAAAGCCTAACTTTTTTATTGGTATAGTTACTTCACAAAAGCCAATTTAGCTACAAAAGTGTGGCAGCATTTCACTGCTATGTAAACATTAATATGTAAACATTTCTATAAGTTATTCTAATAGAGGAACTTTTTTCATAAGTTGAAAACCTTCTGAAACAGCATTTTGTTTATTTATTCATGTGTTTGATGCTTCTAAATCATAATTGGATCTTTAACCGTCATTAATTTATTCCACAACTCAAGTTTTTTAGAGCTGGGTGTATTTTTCACAATATATGACAAACATTCTGTTTGAAACCGTCTTGGCAAAAAAAAATCATTGGAAGACCTGCTATAGCATGTGCTCTGTTTCTGTTCCAGCCAAAATCATATTTACATAGTTCTGTCAATTTATCACTCTTGTCTGGACCAGGAAAAAAAATCACTCTTTATTTCCAATTATGGGCCTTTTTCAATGCAGCAGCTGTAGCAAAAATAGTATGATTTGGATATGATAACCATGTTGTGTGCCTCTTTTTTTGCCCCCTAAGATCATCTTCCTACATTTAAATGACAGTGGAATACCATAAGCCAGGAATAAAGCTGGTAAGTAAAACTGGCACAAGTTAAGATCAAGGGCATGCTCTTTTATTTTCATTATGCAGGATGAACTCATCAAAGTTTATGAGTAATGTCTTCCATCCATCTGCATAATAGCCAGGAGTACTATTCTCTTGTGAATAAAATATGAAATCTATGTTTGGTAGCTTACAGAAACTGTCCCAAAACAGGTTTTCAGTCTATGTGATTTTGTATGTATAAGGACATTCATACACGGAAGGCCTGGATGAAGAATTTTTGATGTTTAAAACAGAACGGCTTCACAAGTATGAAAAGAATTTACCCAAACAGTTACATTACTTATAATGAAAGGTAATTCTTTGCAATTTAAGAATTCAACATTTTTGGGTATCTTCTATGGAAATTCCATCAAGGGACAAATGGTCTTGGGGATTGAAAATAAAAAATAAATAAATGTGACCAGATAAATACATTTAGTTTTGATAAATATGATTGAAAACCCCCCCCACAAAAATTAACGTTAGTCAGAAAATGGCCCAATTTTAAACAATTTGTTTTAGCTTCTCTCACCAACCAAATGTGATACCAGTCATTACATGGAATATTTATCAACCCTTGTTTGTACTTAATATAGAACACAGAGTTAGGCTTTTGATAAGAAAGCCCAACCACAGAACTGTTTTAGAAGTTAACTGCAATTTTCTCCTCAGGGTCATGAAGATGGGAAGGGAGATGCCCTTTTGAGAATTCAGAGATTTATCTTTGTGTATACAAAGGTGGCCATTTTGTTTTTGTTATCTTAGAGTTTTGCATGGAGAAGAAGTTATTCAGAATAACTTTTCAAAATAATCTTTAGAATCCTTTATGGCAAACTACCTTGAGAAGCTTTGCAGAAAACAGGATGTGTGTGAATGATTACAACCAATAACATTTTCCACTTATCACCTAAGGTTACAAATAACTTTTGCTGAAATGTTTTATTAATTTTGAGGGAAGCAAAAGGACATTTATCTCTTTGACATGTAAACTGAAATACCAAGCGAGAAATATTTTATTTGAAAGGGTGCTAATTGTCATTTCTGGCACCAGCCTTGAACAGTTTCAGATGGTTTCTGTTACTGTGACTTGGATAAATAAAAAATATGTTCTGCAGGTGCTGAACTTGGATAGACGAAGACATTGTGGATTGTTGGCCCTATGCCTCTTGAGCTTAGTGCCTGGATCATTGCCTACATATAGAATTATGTAGCAAAAACAAATGATTAAAAACCTCATTCTTTGATGTATGGTCATTGGACTGAAACCCTCCTAGAATACCAAGAGCAGAAAGAGTCTGCTCCTATAACAGAATGACATAGCCAACTTGACAAGATGTGACTTATATATGCTTTTTATTAGTGTTGCCTCAGGAGCTATATGCTTGCAAGCAGGTCTCATCCATGAATTTTTACCATGATACTTAGAGATAAAGCAAAAATAATTTTTAATCATGACAAATGAAATCTGGAGGAATATAAAATAATATATAAAAGTAGGAGTAGATCATCCAGCAATGCCAGATTGTACAGCAATGAACTTATGGAAGAGAAATGGGAAGTTATATAAACAAATAATAATTAAAATACACTTTCCTACACATCGTTATTATGAAAGTAATTTATTTTCTTAGTTCTGCTTTCACCAAAATAAGAAAATGTAAAGCAATGGGGTATTCAATACTGAGTTCATGAAGCAGTATGAAAGTTGGATTGTATAATATTGGAGTAGAGAGAAGATATATCAAGACATGTTGGTATGCCTTTGGGCTACCACTAGTAAGACAGTAAGACATTCTAAATCCTCTCAGGAAGTTTGAACAGCAGCAAGAAAAACTACAAAGGAATAATAAAATCATCTGCTATAATTCATTGTCTGCAAATAATCTATCATATTTCCAGGGTCGCTATAATATATAGGCATTGTTTTCCCTTCACTATCTATAGATCACAATGGAATTATTTTTAACCTTTATCAGAATTTCTGAACATTTTAATCCAACCTTGAACCATTACTCTTTTCTTCTTAAAGATATGCTTAAATATTTAATATATTTAATGTTTACTACTTTTTACATGGAAAACAAATAATTTGAAAATTAATAACATATTGAAAACATAGAGTGGATGTCAAATGTCATAATGAAATCTTGTACTCATCTTTCAGATGTAAAAAAAAAATCATTCAAGTCACATAAGTGATATATGGCAAGTAGAGAAAAAACCCTCACGAATATCAGCTGTCATTCAGCTGAGCCATCTGCTTTCCCTTAATATTTCTAAAATCCAAGCGAAGCATGTTGTGATGTAATTTTCATCAGTGCTTGTGGGATTTAGAGTCAAAGCACATAATAAGTACCCCATAGGAGATGTCCCCTGTGGGATAGATACAACAAAATTCTGGTAGTAAATTCCATATATAAATGTTAACACCAAGACAGAAGAAGAAAGAAAAAAAGGAGCAAAACAAAAGTGTATTTGTATTTATGTAAAATCTATTCAAATCTACTTCCAATTATCAATTCCCCCCCAGCTTCCTGAATTGCTAAATGTCATATTACATGTCACTGCTTCTCATCGTTTTTTTTCTTTTTTTTTGCTCATATTAAGGATCAGAATGCAACTTCATTAACATCTCTCTTTCATAACATATGGAGGATTTTAGGTATCCTATCTTAGCAAGAATGAATAAAAAAAATTTCTTTTTTTGCATTACACCATGAATGAGAGTTGATTAAGGAAAATCAGATTTCCAGCCTGAGCTACTTGGGATTTACTCATTTGATGTTTGTAAAATATGTTAGATACATGGCATATTATTTAGTGATTCCAGAATATAATGAGGTGCATTGCTGAATGGAAATTTATAATTTAGATCTTCTTATACCCAAGACTCAACATTATGCATTATGCATTCTGTATTTTGAATATACTGTACACAATAAGTTGTACACTTTGGGATTTCTCTTACTAATATATTTATGGATTTCAGTAGTTTTTCTTTTAACCCTTTGAAGCCTTCCAGTGCATTCTTCTTATCTCAGTAGTTTTGATATTTACCTGGAAATTGTATCTGTACTTCTTGCCATGACAATATTTTCCTTCCAATCACAATTCATGTTCTTTGTAAACTTTATTTTTTTCAGTCATGAAAAAATCATTTGTATAGCAAACTTTGTACTCTCCCAATTTTTCATGGTGCTAGTTGGTTTTTGCTGGCAGGGTGGCTGTGCTTTGAGTTCCTTTGATTAAACAATGTTACCTGCCAGGATCTAGGAAGATTCTCTGTAGCAGAGTCTGACTTCTGGAATAAGGTTTTCCCCTGAGATCCCGAAGATCCCAAATCCTGGTAATGTTCTGAAGGTCCATCAAGACCTGGCATGAGTCCCCTTTGTTGTTGTTATAGATGGAATGTCCTGGAGTTTGTCAGTTTTGCCATCCTGCTCTTCTTTCTTGTTGTTTGTCGAATTTAGTTCTGTTTTATTTGCTGTTGTAATATTGTTTTCATGTTGGTTTTCATGCATTGTAAGCCACCAAAGTCACTTGGAATTGGGCAGTATCAGATCAAATATTGGACCAGATGTAAGGAGATGAAAATGATGAAATAATTCCAGCTCTGGCTGAAACAAGGAAACATACTTGTAGAGGAGCAAGCTGGCTTTAGGGAAAGCCAATCCATCATTGATCAGTGCCTAGTACTCCAACATCTCAGTGAAAAATGCTCTTCCAGTAACACAATGTCACTTTCATAAACTTCAAAACAGCTTTTGATTACATTTCCTGAGTTAAACTATGGAATCAAATGTAGATATACATCATTTATTTTATTTTAATCTACATATTTATATATTTATTTATTAAAATTACACACCACCCCTCTTGCAGTTTGACATGACTCTGAGTGGATATAACTATTTCTTCATCTAATAAACATGTTTCATGAATAGATCTCACTAAAAGTAAGATGGAACCACCAGGGTCATTGGAACTGAGAAAAGGATCCAGCAAGGCTGCATATTGGACCTACTCCAATTCAATTTGTATATCACCTCCATGGTGGACCATCTCCTCAGCACAGACTTTCACTCTCTAAAACTTGCTGGAAGAGCCATCTGTATTCTACTTTATGCACACAATGCAGAAATACTTTCAAAAACACTATTGGCTTTAAAAATCACAGACAGCATTAACACAGTATTGGAAGAAAACTCATCCAGAATTTGATTATCAGAAATTAAAATAATGGCATTTGACAATGTACCCAAGAGTCATTCCTGGAGCATAGATGGCCACAAGATTGAGCTCATTTTCAAATACCTGAGAGTGGTCCTTCCCTTTGCTAAGAGCAGGAAAATGACTGAGGACCTCATCAACCACCCTTAATTTTTTCAAAAAAATGGGGGGGGGACTATATGCCTTCAATATTCAAACTATTTGAAGTCTTGCCAATAGCACAACTTGTTTATGGTGCTCAGCTAAGCTGTTTGTAATTTGGAACCAATAGAATATTTCCATCCAAACTTCTAAGACTGGCCCCTCAAATCTCAAAATGTGTCTATAATTCCACCCTGAAACTAGATTCATGAAAATGGAAACTAGAGTGTGAATGACCATACTCAACTATTGACTCAAAATATTTTCTTTTTCCTTTTGGTCTAGCCTCATTAACTATGAAGCATGATTTTTCTATCAAAGGCAACTAAAATCTCATCCTTGGGCTTCCAGGCCTCCTATTCAGCATGGGATATGAGTCATTGAACAAGTGTGTAACAGATACAGCTGCCAATTGGTCTTGCCAATTCACTTTATTGCCAGTGAATCTAATAGGTATCCGTAATTGAACTCTAAGTATCTAACCACCAGACATCCTTTATTCTGGAATGATGTAATGATCTTTCCTTTCATTGAAGGCTGACACAAGAAGATTTCCTACCCAAAAGTGTATCAGTTTATTCTTGATAGCACCTGAGGGCAGGACAAGAAGCAATGGGTGGAAGCTTGTAATAGCTTCTCAAATGAGCTACAGTGGCACAATGGTTAAAGAGAAGTACTGCAGGCTACTTCTGCTGACTGCTGGCTGCCGCAATTTGGCAGTTCAAATCTCACCAGGCTATGGTTAACTCAGCCTTCCATCCTTCTGAGGTGGGTAAAATGAGGACCCAGATTGTTGGGGTCAATATGCTGACTCTGTAAACCACTTAGAGAGGACTGTAAAGCACTATAAAGTGGTATATAGGTCAAAGTGCTATTGCTATTGCTATAGGGAGATTCAATCAGAAAATAAAGAGAAATTTTCTGATAGTAAGAATGATTAATCAATGGAACAGCTTGCCTCCCAGAGTTGTGGGTGCTCCATCATTAGATGTTTTCTAGAAAATATTGGACAACTATTTGTCTGGGATGACATATGGAGTCCTGCTTTGGGCAGGAGAGAGGACTAGAAGACCTTTAAGGTCCCTTTCAGCCCTATGATTCTAACCTCATCTGATCATTATTTCATATATTATTTATTTGTTTGTTAAATTTCTTTTCCATTTATCTCTCTATGGGACTCTTTTAGGTAGCTTGCAATAATAATAATAATAATAATAACAACAACAACAACAACAGTAAAAATGTAAACAGAAGGGAAGTAAAATAATAGAATAAAATAAACAATGAAAAAGACTACAACAAAAATACAGCAATATGATAACCAAGATGGATGGGTAGAGAGCAGAGCACAGAATTGTCATTCCTGTGGCCTGCTTTCAAGTTGCCATAGGCAGAAGGAGAAAAACCTGAAGGAGCAGCATGAAACCAGAAATACATTCCACATATAACTTTATCAAGACTGTATCCCAGACTACTGGATCCACCTGGAGAGGCATGATTTTATAGCCCACGAAAGTCCTCTGGTGGAGAATGTGATTTATGACACACCAATCCGTGAAGGTGCTCCGTTGGAGAATGTGATTTATGATGTACCCAGGAGGGAGGGGGGAAACAGGGTCATAGATGGGCCATAAATTACATGAGGCAGAGTTGGCTTCATTTGGGTAGTGCCGACATGTTACTCCTAATAAATCATTGGATTTCTTTTGAAACTTGGCTGGCCTGCTCATGGTTTAATTAGAGCATTCATCGGAACCCTGACATAAGACAGTTCTTCACCTCCATGCTGCTTTCAGATGCTAATTAGAGCACTCATTGGAATCCTGACATAAGACAGTTCTTCACCTCCATGCTGCTTTCAGATTCTAACACTACTATAACATATAATATTGCCAAGTTCTCTGCATCAGTGTTTAAAATCCATCAGATGATGACCTGTACCATAAAATAGTTTTAATAGGCATCTAGTTCATCATTCTAGCGTGAGACCTGCTATGTTAGATTTGTTTGCTACTTGCACCGATTTAATGCTTCTACCCATCCTTTTAGATTAATTTTAAACTTTCTGTTTTATATCTTTTAGCTTTTTTCTAATTATGATTATTTTTGGACTCTGATATGTTTTTAATTGATGCTATTTAAATCACTGTTCTTTATCCATAATAAAGTTTTGATTTGATAGAAAAGAAAGGTATTTCACAATAGGTAAAGTATAAACATCAATCACTTATCAAAAAACTTTCTTAGCACAAAACATTATTCAGATCACAATCCAAGTTTCCCCAAATGCCAAATCATTGTACCACTGTGACCGAGTGTGCTGGAAGGAGGAAGGAACACCAGCAGGGGGAATGGATGAGGAAGCTCATAGAGAAAGAAATTAACAGTGTGTTTGCAAGACAGGCAAGCCTGAAGCTGTGACAGCATAAATGATAAAGTAGTGATACAGAGGGAAACCAGAAAAGGGGAGAGAGATGTGAACAAGCAAGTGACCAAGGGGCAGGAAAAGATGAAACTTGGAAAAAATAAGAAAAGACGGTGGGAAGTGACAGAAACTAAAATAATAACTAATATATGTCAGTTTCTCACTCCTCATTTCCCACTGGGGGAGGGGGAGAGAAAGACACACACAGAGAGAAGCAAATACAACAAAGCATCAGCAATATATAAATCTAATAAATAAATATATTAAAGATAACAATAAAGCTGTATAATAGCAAGGAAGGAAGGAAGGAAGGAAGGAAGGAAGGAAGGAAGGAAGGAAGGAAGGAAGGAAGGAATTGGATAAAAGAATGGATGAAAATGAAAATAGTGACATGTGGGGTTTCATGAGGCTTATTATTAGTTGTGAGTCCTACCTGCAACCTTCTTCCTCAAAATAAACTGGAGAGTTATCACCAGTAATTTTACATTCACAGAACCAGACTATTGGAAAGGTTAAGATGATTCTTTAAGATGCAATCCCCTGCTCACCTGTTTAGCTCTGCCCTATTGAACTCAGTGAAATATTTCATGTCGCAATAAATAAAATTTGAATTGCTAATCAGATATTATCATCTGTGTTATTAATCTGCAGCTGTCTTGTGGAGACAGAGGAAAGGTTGAATTCTTATCTGAACAGAAGACCAGGAGTTTTTAGCTAGGGTTTTAAATAGGGATTAGTATAGATCAGTGGTTCCCAACCTTGTTGGAGCTACCGAACCCCACCAGTTTCATATGCGCATTCACCGAACCCTCCCAGGCCCTTCGAGCCGCTTCGGCTTCCATACCACACGCCCGCGCTCCGCCCGCCAGAGTTGACCGCCCTCCTCCACCGAACCCCTGGGACTGTCTCACCGAATCCCTGGGGTTCAATCGAACCCCGGTTGGGAACCACTGGTCTGGATTGATTTGTCCTACAAACAACCTAGTTGTCCGGCAGAGCAATCCAAATTCAAATTTGGTGGATTGCATTTGAAATCTCCTGAATGGAACTCTATGAAAAAAAATGTTTTATTTTTAGTGTAATAGAATGGACATGATTATCCAGAAACAGCCAATGCATCACTTGATCAAAAACAGAAATCGGCAAACAGCTATGTATTTCAGTTAAAATCATTGCCAAATGTACAACAATATGGAAATAAATTTAGTTCTATTCAATTCATTGTCTAGTGGTGGACAATCATAAATCTTAATCACTTTTAGCCCTCAAATTAAGCCAGAAATCCTGGTAACTTCATTGTTTGCCATTTCCTTGTTCTGGGATAGTTTCCAGGTATAGCTTTCAGTGTTTAATTTTGAAATTTGGTGACTTTCTTAACTGACCTGTATTAACCCTAGAAAAGGTCAGCCAGGTGCTGCCACCTGCTGAGACAATATTTCATTAGAGTGGCATGAAGTTTGTTGATAAGCCTGGAGAGAATGAATTATGACAATTTTAATAGAAATTGCTTCGAAATCAGTTTATTTTTTTAAATACGATTTTGAAAATACTTTGCAGCAATAAAACTGTGATAAAATCAAGTTTATCTGATTAGAAGTAGAATAACTTCTTCCAAGTCTATTTTGGAATCAATAAATATAGCTTAAAAATCTTACTGCTATCAGCACAACATAATTTTTTTGGGATTATTTACAGAATTATGGTTCATTTTTTCACTCTGCATATTACTATCTCTTTCATTATTCTATGTACCAATACACAGATATGCTGCCTCAATTTACTTTTCTCTATTAAAGTTTCTTCAGCTTTCTTTTCTATTTTCCTCATACTCAATTGATTTTTTATTTGCTTTATTACAATACATAATTTGTAATATTATGTACCATGACAATGATACTGTTTCAGGCTGGTAGGTGATGGTAGTTACAGCTGCCAAACTGGATAAAATTAGATTGATATCTAAGTAAAGATTTAATGAAGAAATAACTCACGTCATTAATCTTAAAAAAAAGTAACGTACCTAAAGTATATTACCTTGCCTATTTCACACAACTGCTTTCCTTCCTTCCTTCCTTCCTTCCTTCCTTCCTTCCTTCCTTCCTTCCTTCCTTCCTTCCTTATTTCATTTCATTTCATTTCATTTCATTTCATTTCATTCCTTCTTTTTGCAGACTGGATAGTCCAGAGAATAATTAAAAGGAAGGAAAATAACTTCTTGTTTTTCTTTGTTGCAAATAGATTTTTTTTCAGTCTTGTGGAATCATCTTAATAAAACTGTCAATATCAGTTTTTCATAATTATATCTCTATCCCCCACCCAACCCACTCCCTGTGCTATCATATCTAGACAGTTGAATCTGAATTACTACTAGATGTTTATAAAGAGATATATAAAATGCTAATGGTATCTACTAGTTATGCACATGCTCTTCTGTAATGTGGTTAAGCTAACCATTAATAGATCTCATGGGCCATTCTTTGGGAGCATATCACTGCTCTCAGTACTCATCACTGACTTCAGTACTGCTCTTCCTCTTCTTGACAGATAGCATTTATGTACATGGTGAAAGTTGACTTGAACACAAATGGTCTCTTCAATTTCTCTATCTAATTTTGTAGAATTCGGTAGGTACCTTCTCTGAATTACTCTGGAGAAGGGCAATTTCTTAAATGTGTGACTCCCTTCTAGCAGCGATAGTACAGCTATTGAAAAGCCTACTAGAAAGAGCTGTTTCTGGCTTTCTTCTCTTGAGTTTAATTGAGGTCTGGGACTAAGGGCTTGAAATGGTTGATAAATGATTGAATAATGAAGTGTATTACATTTACACATACACCTTGTAATGGCTTCTCACTATATACAAGAACAGTACAATTCATCAGTAAGAATATATTTTTTTATGATACTAGATATTTTTTTATGATACTAGATAAAATTGCCCTCCCTGATTTTTTGGCATGGCTACTAAAAACAACTTTGCAGTCCTCAACTTATGACCATTCATCAAAATAGAAAAATGTGACCTGCACTTGTACTTATGACTGTTGTACCATTCCTGCAGTCATGTGATTGCAATTTGGAGGTTCAGAAACAGGTTTGCATTTAAAACTGGTTGCAGCATCCTGTGGCCACAGGATCATGATTTGCAAACTTTTGGGGCAATTTCTAGGAAAACAAACCCCACTCCCTGTGGAATCTGGATTTGCACTGTAAAAATTGTCATTAAATCAGGCCCTACTGGAGGTATGACAGAAGTGATTTTTGATAGAAATTCTGGTCCCAAATGTGATTGTAAGTCAAGAAATACTTGGATACTGTAGCTACAGATCAGCCTGGCTCTCTGAAGAAGGCCAGACAGGGTCAGATCTGGCTGTTGTTTTCAATTTGAAACTACTTTTGAATTTCCCTGTTGTGCTTTAGGTTAAAAATTAATCACATGTTTTCTTCTGGGTTGATGACTGGGAATGCTGTGTTATAGTGGTTACATCCTACTTCAGTGGGTGGTTCTAGTCAATTATGGGGGGGGGGGAGATGGCAACCCAGTGATCCTTTTCTTGGAGAGCGATTTTCCCCTTCTCTTTTGCTGCTTTGTAACCACAGAAAGCTAGTTAACAGATAATCAGAGTTGGAAGGGACCTTGTAGGTCATCTAGTCCAACCCCCTGCACAAGCAGGAGACCCTACAT